>JAHWFP010004897.1:14761-49988 GCA_023313725.1 Lithobius niger | reverse complement strand
AAAACGTGTCCGAAAGTTGGCGTTAGTTAAGCTACTTAACGTTGTTCTCACCTGATCACCGATAGTGTGAAGGGTTGTAGGCTGCTTTTCCGTTTTAGTTTTGCAGTGTGGTTGCTCTTTTATTTTTTATTATTGTGAAACTTCATTTTCGCGTGATTTTCAACGACGAACTAAGCACCTCCGTGAAATATGAATGGCATCACGGCGGCCATGTTGAAATCGCGCCAAACAGTGGGACAATAAGCACGTGGGACAATAAGCAACACTCAAAACCAGAAAAAGATTTTCTGAAACTTCAAAAACTTATTTTAATTTTTGTACGTGTTTTGAAATTCACTAAAACATCACTAGATGTTTTTGTAACCAAACCCAAGAACTGAAACGATTTTTCAAGTGCAAAGCAACAATACAATTTTCGGATGTTAGTTGCGCTAAATAAATTTAACAAAAACAAAGATTCACGAAGTTGATAAACGATGCAAAAACCGGACGTACGGACTTGCTCTCCCCATCTCCGAATTTACATTTGGAGATGGGGAGAGCAAGCACAACTTTAATTTATGTAGGCTTAATGGAAATTATTATTACTGTAATTGGGATACTTAGTAAGTTAATATGCTTGTTCAATTCATTTCCATTTTATCTTTTCTTAAAGCCAACATAGGCCTATTCGGTGACCAAAGTAACAAAATGTATTTTATTTTTCATTTCAGTTTATTAGAAAATTTGACAAAGAATTACTGGGCAATTTAATTTTTGACTTCGCTTCATTTAATGTGTTAAAAGTTTATAATTTAAAAGATTGGAAGAAAGTATTACAGGTGAATTTTACAGTATTTTTACGTTGGTTTCGTCCATTTTTATTTTGCTTTCGTTCATTGTTATACTCTGCACAATGCAAAACTGGATGAAAGCAAAATGAAAATGGACGAAACCAAAGTAAAAGAGCTATATATTAAACTTTAAAGAAAAAATTGAAAATCTACGACCCTGTTCACTACTCGGACTCTGCTCAGTGGGTATTCATAATTACTCAGACTCAGCTCGGACTCCGTTTTTGCACCCCGGTCGATCCCTACTTTAAATAAAATAATAATACAGTTAGGTGCGTTTGCCTACACCCAAATAGGTTGCCTAGAGACTAGTAGAGGGTTTATCAATCCCCAGCTCTTCAGTTTTTGCTTCCAGTGTACTTTGCGTGGATAACAACATTCGAAAGAAGTTAGAATACATTTGATACAATCATTGGTTGCAGCTAGCATATGAGCTTTGGTGCAAACATTACAACAACACAAACGTTTTACGCTCTTGCCAAAAATTTCATCAACCCAGGGTTTTTGAGTGAATTTTCTGTGGTTTATACTTAAATTGCTTATAAAATCTTCTACCTCCTTCAGGTTGTACGAGCCAGGAACAGATGCTCTCCTACATTGCACATTTGAAATTCCCTCATTTTGGCAGTCACTTTTTGGAGTTTTCACGACTCCCTCTGCTTGTGCTCATTGTCATCCATGATAAGGAGAGCATGCCTCTTTGTGGTGAGCTTTGTTGATAGTTCTAGAGTAACAATTTTGATCTCATTTTGATGGATCGTTTCCTGTACTTTCATCAAGGGAACCCTGGTGTTCTGGAAGTCTTGGATTGAAACGCTCTTAGGTGTGGCTTGTATTGAAAATTCGGCTTTAGAAGCACTCTAGTACCCTCCTGCTCCATTTGATGTTTAGTGTTGACAATGTGGACCGCCAATCCTTTTTTTTCTATCTTTCCATCCTGTTGCTTGGATGTGTTCCTGTACCTGTTAGCTAATTCGTAGCTTGGTTTCTCCAATATACGTCATAGTAGCAGTCGGAGCAAGGAATGTCATAGACAGCTCCCGTGGTATGTGGGGGCCTGGGGTTCTGGTGTTCATTCTCATCTTGGAGGACAGCTTACGGCCCATCAAAACCTGATCAAATTTGTCACTTCAGAACTGTCAACAATGCTCATCACAAAGTGGCATGCGCTCCTGAGGACGGATGAGCCACAAATCAACATCAACTCCGAATGTGGCTGTCAAAAGTGTGCAACGGCATGTCTTAGTAGGAGAACATCTGTTCCTGTTTCATACAGCCTGATGAAGTGTGAAATTTTAGAAGCCATTCTAAAGTATGAACCACCGAAAATTCGCTTAAGGACCCGTGTGGGTTGTTAAAACTTTCAGGTCAAAGCGTAAAACTTTGTATTGTTGTGAATCTTAATACCAAGGTAAAATGAGCCTGTCGGCTTTAAAGTTGCAAACATTTAAAGTAACTAATAAGAGTGCTAGTCATGGTATCTGGCATAGGCTCGGTAAGCATTAAATTTGGCGCCAGTGAGTGTTTCTAAAGTAGAGTTGCTGGCTAATTAATGCAAATTAAGAAAATAAAAAAATGGCATGCAAATATAAGTCGAATTGCATGTTGCGCTATCCTGAAGGTTGTCACACTACTACTGCAAAAGCCCCTACCCCTAGCTAGTGGGAAAGATTTATCCTGGTAGGCTATTAACTTTTAATTGTGTAATTTCAGCTTATCTTCTCCAACCTCTGCAAAGAATCTATTTCACAAAAAACTTTGTTGAAGTTCATACTGTGGAACATGATGAAATTCGGAAAAAGTAAATTCACAAAGAAATCGCGCACATTTCCACAAACTAGACACTTACTCCTATGTCCAGCAAATTTTCAACAACTAACTGTTGTCATCATCAGGCTTTTAAGGTTGATTTAGTCCCTGATCACATCTTGCTTCAACGTTGTTTACAAGCACCGATTTCGAATTCGCCGGTAATCGTGGCCTACATTTTTCGGGCCGTTGCACTTCGGCATTCTGCTCGCTTAGTTCCCATCGTCTACTCAATTCTCGTTCCAGTCCAATGTTAACCAGGCGGCCCACGTTAGGATTTTAAAAGAATCTATTGCTACCTCTGCCGTCTGCAACTATGATAACCATTCAGTTGATCATCCCAAATATTTAAGATAATTTATTTTTGTGATTGAGGGTTGAGAAAGTACAGCAGGCTGCTGGCCTATATCCGTCATGTGAGAAATATTTTGCGTATGTATTGGTGCAAAAGTAAGGTGGTTCGAATCAATGTTAATTGCTATTTTGGACTCCTAGTAGCCTATAGCTAATGGTGATTCAAAAATCAATTTATTTTACAGACGGGGTTTGTTTACATATCAAAATTCTTTTCATTTTGAAACTATGCATTTTGTTTTAGGCTATTTTAGTTTTTACTAAATAATACAAAAAAACTTTGAGCTACTGACTTATTAGTACGACAGGACAGCAAGTAAAGATGATTCGAATAGTGTTCACAAATTATGGATTTGTACGCGAATATAAGACGATTATACAGTTTTAATCAAATAAATCAAAAATTGAATACCGTCTTATGTTTGGGCCAGTATGGTACCGAGTTTGTGTCATGTTTGTTTTCCTACACTGTGCCAATGTTTCATTGAAACTTGGTGTATTGAATATTCATTTGTTTTCTCTTTTTGTTTTGCAGATTTCAAGTATTGATTGCCCTTAACTTGTGCAGGCATTTACAAAGCTGTGAATGCAGCCGAATATAATTCCAGTTGTTGAAAAATGGCGGATGGTTCCACCCAAGCGGAAGTTGTGAGGGTTAAACAGGAGGTCAAGGAGCCGAGTGAACCCACACCTGCTCCTCGGCCGCCGCAGCCTGTTGTCCCATCATGGCCTCCAGCCCGTGCTCCAGCAGGTCCAGGACAACAAAAAATAACAAACTATTTTGGGAACAACAAGCACCCACCAACGAGTGATCCTGATGACGAGTCGGGCCGAAAATCACCCCCTCTTGACATTGACAGTTTGAAAGGTGTTTTCGGTTGGACGTCTTTCGGACCAGTGCATATCCCATACATTTTACGGAAAGGTGAACAGTACGCTGCAGTAAGAATGATTGAAGGGAAATTATTGAAGAAATTTCTGCAGGCTCTACCCCCCGATGTTTATAGTTGTACATATATCAAAAGTTATTTTATTACCGAGAATGAGTCCAAACTACTCAACGAGATTAATAGCCACCACTGTGTTTACCAGTTTGGTTACGAACAGTTTACTCCGAAAGATCTGGTGGTGCCGCTAGACGACGCACGGAATTTCTACGAATTTTTAGAAACCTGTTACAATAAGTTGATAAATCCAACATCTCAAGAATCTAACATCAGTCGCTGTGGGTTTATCAAACTGAATGGTACAGTCGTACCATATGTTAAGCGAGACGGCTTGAAATATGTTCCACTCTCATTTTTTGAACAAGAATTGGAAGAATTGAAAATGAAGGCAGAGAAACTAGAATCGTGGGAGCTGTCTTATTTAAAATTTTGTTGTAAAGTGGCTGGACTTGATGGCGACTTGTTGAATAACCAGAGTTGCCCAGTTGTTTCCATTGAAACCGTGAAGGAGTGTTCCGAAGGTCGAGTGTGCTTGGAAGACTGGTGGCCGGCGCAGAACAAAAACTTTGGTGGCCTGAGTTTATTGCACAAGTCTAACAGTGTACATGGCAAACATTCATCCGATGTTAACGTAACTTCCTCAATCTTCCAAGCACCAGATGCAGTTATACCAAATGGCTTGTTTACTAAAGGTCGAGATAGTTCCCCTAAGCACGAAATACCTTTAAAGCAAGGTCCTGGTACTTCGGTTTCAGTTGCACCTATTGTAACAAACTCAGGATTTCCACCAAAACAAAATCAAGATTCACTGGTTATTGTAACAAGTCAGCCACCTGCCATTCCACAGTACCAGTCATCCCAGGGTGTGCCGGCGTATGCCTCAGTCCCGTGGAACTCCACACCACAACCACTTATATTTAATGGACAGTGGTGGAGACCCGTTGACTCCCAAATGCCTACACCTGTTGCTCCGCAAAACATTACTGGTACAAACTATACCTTTGAAAAGTTTCTTCAGCAACTTCATTCAACGTCGAACTCTCCTATACAGGCCAAAACGACAGAGGCTTTACTGCAATCGCTGAATAGAGCAGATGCTTCCAGTGCTTCTGTGAAGGTAAACGACACTGGTGCTATGTGTGTTGCTTGTATTGCAGGGGTGTGCGATACTATCGAATTTCGATACTGATACCGATACTTTCTTGGTATTGGTGGTATCGAAAATTCAAAACTTGGTATCGATTTTTGGTAGTAATGAAAAAGTATCATTGGTTTCAAAATATTGCATTATTAAAAGAGTATTGAAGAGGTTTTGGAACAAAAAATTAATTTCAAGAGCTTAACATCGTTGTAGATCTGTGACCGATAGGCCTAACGTTGGCAACAGTTTTGCACGTTTTTAATGGGCCACCTACCTGACTCTCAGTTTGTGGCAGTAATCTGCACGAAATAAATCTTAAAATCCCAAGAAGAACGGTGATTACAGGAACAGAATACGTTATAGTTGATTGCTATTCTGTAACTTCTGTTTGTGGAAGCCAAGACTTTATTATCATTACATTGCTGGTCCCTGTTGTTGAGTAGCGTTTTAGGGCAACTAGAGCCATGAGCAGCCATATTGAAATGAACAGTGCAATGCATGATGGTACCTTTCCGTAAAAATAAAAGTAACTAATTTGTTTTAAACTTAATATAAATATTTTAATTAAACTGAATCTTATGTGTTAATAAATTATAAATAAAAAAATATTTTATTTATATTTATATACATAAATAAAATAAAATAAATCTCCGGAAAGCAAAAATCTTCATGTTAGCTTTACTAAGCATTAGGCATAAATCCTGGAAGCAAAGATCCTATGTAAATTGTTTCAAACTTAAATTAAATTTTTTTTTATTAAACTCTATAAGTTTGTGTTATTACATTATAAATATTAAATTCATAAATACATTTAATATGATTTTATAAAATATATATTTTAAAAAATATGCTGTTAATGAAGGCTGTATTGCACAACACATATAATGAAGAAAACCAGAGAGCCAATCAAATTAAATGAGCACACAAGAAGAAAAAAACTCATTTGATGCTTTGGTTCATAATTACATATAATACATAAGTTTTTCTGTTACTGTTTTTTTTGTAATGTCAAATACATTTCAGTAAATTCTATGTAGGCTAGTCCAAATTTATTTTTAAATTTCCATGCTGAACAGTTGCCTGTAGGATACACTAATTAAAATTAATAATTTTTTCATTAATACCAATAGGCCTTTGTAAAAAAAAAAAAAAGTAACAGTATCGATAAAGTAGGCCTATCTGTATCAAAAAAAGTATTGGTATCGAGAAAGTATCGTGATACCAATACTCAGATTAATAAAGTATTGGTTTCGGCACCGAGTAGGAAAATCTGGTATTGCACACCCCTGTTATAGGCCTATTGGCCTACAAATTTCTATTTCACATGTGTTAATTTTACCTCATTAGGTACTAGTCAGGCCATGCTAAGTTAGAAAAATGTTTTTCTGTTAATGCGTATAATCTAAAAAGCTGCCTGTTAGACCACACACAGTAAAAAAAAAAAAAAGGGAAAAAATAGATTTTTCGGACTGTAAATATTTCCAAGATAGCAAGTCACATGGATATTGTTTTTATTTTTTATTTACCTGAAACACTCAGGCAGGATAAGGGTATACTAACAAACTCTTAATGAGGCAAAATTTTTAACACAATTGAAATTATTTCAGAGTGTATGTTAGTAGTGCTAGTGCTTGAACTTAAGGTATATTTCCAAGTTCAGAATCCCTATGAAGCTACACCTAGTACGAAGGTGCCCGAAAAACATTTTTTTATTTGGGTGGTCTTACAAATTTACAGAAAGTTCGCTCACTTTCACAACCTCAAGATACTTCTCGCCAATTTTCAACGGCCATCTGTCATCTTCATCAGGGTTTTTAGGAAAAAGTCCAGTAAAAAGTCCTGAAAGTCTGATCGGCGACAGGTGGCCGTCAAAAATAGCGAGATACGAACTTTGTGTACATTTGTAAGTTTGAAGCACCGTTCACAGTATGCTTTGCAACGAAATTTTTCTAATTAGGTGGTCTTAATTTTTTTTCCGGTTTTAAACTTGGCCAAAATCTTAACCATTTAGCCAATTATTTCTGACCAATTTTGGCTTTCCAGGCACCTCGACGAAACCTTTTCATTGGTGTAAAAGCCATTTCAAGAGGATAAAGAATAAAGAGATATAATAAATAATAAATACCATTAAGCTAAGTTACATGTGGTAAGAAAAAGGGTCAAATCACTTGTCCCTCGTTAATTTTTCTGGTTTGTAGGCCTTTGATGGCAGAGAAATATTTATTTAGGTTAATAATTAATATGGCCTTACTATTGTTACTAAAGTTTCATCACTCTTGACGGTGATGTTAGCCTTTATTGTACAGTTGGCCTAGATTACTTGCAACGAAGGGTTGCAACCTAGAATCAAAATTTAAACTATTACCATTTAATTTAACACTCATAATGTTGGACGTACTGGTACTACTTTTCCACCTTGATGAAGGACCTTGCATTTGTAGGACCTTGTGTTTGTAGGAATTGCTACAGCAAGCCTAGCAGTAGGCTAATCCGTTGTCAATAGCTCCCAGCATGAAATTTGTGCCACTTGAAGTCACTACCACATAGTGCAACAGTTGCAAAGCTGCAGGCACGTCTGCCTGTCTTGCCAAGTTTGAGTCTTGGATGGATCAAAGCAGGCTGTCATGGAGGTTTTCATACATTACCCAATTTTCTTGTTCATTTATTAACAACAAGTACACGTAATCAGAATATCATTGGTACCATTAGAACCGTACCATTTCCTACAATCAACCCCTCAAGAGGTTGGTCAGTCGCCAAACGGCGAGTGAAAATCTGTGTTAGGGGACCAGTTTTGCAGCCCTAATCGCCCACGTGGCGACTAGCAATTTTAGCATGAAGTGATGCTCCCACCAAATATTATACACGTAACTGATAGGCGAGTTACCTTGCTTACAGCAAAAAAAAAAAAACCCAGCCGTATAGATTAGGCCTAACTGGAGCATTCCTGATGGCATCGCACATGGTGTGCAATTTAGGCCCAACACTTTAACGTTAACTTTTTCATCTTTGAACTTTTTAATTAAAAAAAAAAATTTCTGTATTGGGTAATTGTTGAGTTTCTTTGAATTCATTTTGTTGGATAATCTGTTAATCTGCTACCCTAGTGTCGTTTTAGACGAGGTAAACATTGCTCTTAGCGTCATCAGTAATAGCAGGAAATTGAGCCTACCAGGAGTAGATCGGCATCTTTAAAACTTGAAATCCTCCATTTTGCTCACTTTCAAAGTCAAGATACAGTATCTAGCTAATTTTTGATAGATACCCGTTTATCTTCTTCAGGCTCTTATAAGGTGTCAGCTGTGCTTTGGTTACATCTCTGCTGTTTGTCGGGGTTTGCTTTTATCAGTTGGTGTAGCCTCTGATATTTACAAGGATTTGACTTTGGCATTTGTTGTAGCCTCTGATAGTTACAAGGATGTTTGACTCCTGGCCTCTTCTCACTACTTGGTCTGGTACTTGCCTGGTTGCTGGAGGTTAGCAGATCTGGTCGAACCCCTAGAAAGTGGACCTTGGCAAAGAGTAGCGTGAGAGGCTATCATGCTCCTCCAGCAGCTATGGGAATTTATTCTGGCCTATTCTGGATGATCTTTCAGCCCCAACGATTGGAGGTTTCCCAGTTCAAATCCCCCCGGTTTGCCCCTCCCTTTACCAGCTATTTCTTCTCTTTAAAACAGCTAGTAATGTTCAAAATTAAGCCGGTTTGGTCATACATTGACTTAGGCTCAAAGAAATTTATTTAAAAAAAAACTCCATTCGCGTACAAGCTGTTCATTCAAGTCTTTGCCAGCCAAGAGCATCACATTCATGTTTGAAGGAGTGGTGTTCGTCAGTGGACATTATGTTGGACGTGATGTTGAATGACAACACTCTCAAAGCACCGAAGGTGACTGTTCCTCGCTGTATTGGTACAAATGAATGTCCCTGTCCTATGCCATCCTATCTCATGCTGTTTTCATGCAATGGGCTGCAATACTATTATCTTGAACTTTTTTCCTCATGTTGCCCATATGTTGGCCCAGCCTAGTTCTCGCTCCTTTCCTCTTTTCTCCAATATAGACTGCTTCGCACCTGATAACGCCCTCTCCTGCGTTCTGAACTTGCCTCATCAGCTCCTCATCCTTCACCTTTTGTGCGACTACGTTGCAAACCCTTAGTGGTGTAGCGAATTCTCTTAATGCATCAGCCTAGATATTTCAAGCCTTTTTCATTACGGAATTTTGTTTTGATGCCTTTTCTACACAGGACCTTTTGAACAGGCTCACTAACTCCTTCTACGAGGGTAAGTCCAATTCTCGGCACTTGCTCCGAAGTATCAGAATCTTACCGTGTCTTACACACTCTTTCATTGTTGTTGACCATCCCAATTGATTTCTTGACCAACTTGTTCAAAACGCCTGCTGGGTAACCCAGCTTCATAAATCTGCCTTTTGGCTCATAAAGATGCGGTCGCGTGAGCTCTTTAGAACTGGAATTTCTCACAATTTTTCGTCATTTTGCACTACCGGTATGTATTTTAGCTGCCTCTCTGGATAGCCTGAGTTGAATAGGATCCCTCGTTGCGTAGCTGTAGGCTCCCGAAAGTGTTGAAAAAGCACCTTCTCTTTCATATAATCTCTCCTCGCTGTGTTACTTGTTGGGATAACCCTTTAACCTTTCTTTTTCCTTCATTTGCTTAAAATTTCCTCTAATTTTTGCAATTTTTAACGTGACCTCTGCGTCACTTCTGGTTCCTTACCTCACTTGCTGCCACTCTTCTAGCTCCCACTGTCTCTTTTGCCATTGGCAACAAAGATGGAGTGACTAGAGAAGATGGTTCATTCCTGACTTCCAGTAGTATTGTGTTTGTGAAAATGTACTGATTGGGACCGTGGTGTGACGTCATATTCACCAGTTCTGCCAAAGTAGCCCGAACAGCTAATCAGTGTGCTGCAAGGAAGCATGTGACTAGAGAATTTGCACAAAACGGAGTTTTAAAAAAAAAATGTCAGTTTACGTTGCTAGTGGATGAAAAAAAGCATTTACATTAGTAAAAAAGAAAACTATTTTAAGCAGAGATTAAGTTTTTTTGTTTTTTTTTAAATTTCGTTTATCGAGCAAGCCAACAGTCCCATTTTATAGATGCGCTTTTCTGGTGTAATATGACGTCATTAACACCAGCATGACCGTCTCCTTCTTGCAACAGGGCTGCCTCCTTCGTTTAATCCTTGGCCTGACCCGGAAGTAAGTTTGTTAAGCGAAAAATGGCCTATTGGTGCTTCTTGTCCTATCAAATTATCTTTCTTTTTTGGTTGGTACGGCAAGTTGGAAAAATTCTGAGCGTGAGTCAAGTAGCACAAGAATTTGAACTGGATTATGGCTTCAATTGGTATTGATGAGTCATAACAAAGGAGAATCACGAGCTCGGCGGTGTGGAATACCCGACGGATGGTTGGGATACAAAGCGTGTTGTAGTTGTGAATTCAGCGAGGAAGCCAACTGGGATTATTAAAAAAAAAAAAAAAGCGACGTGAGACCGAAAGTGACGGGAAGATGTAGCGGCACCAGCCACTCTATGGAGAAGTTTAGCGGATTCGTTTTCTAAATGATTTTCGTCATGCTGACGATATTCCGGACATGCCTCCGAGGGGCGTAGAGAGGATGAAATACCGAGCGGAGAATTCCGTCAATGTAACAAGTTTAATAAGGTACTCAGTTTGTTCTGCCAGCAATCGAGGCGAGGCTTATGGTTATAAAAATAATTCGTTACGAAATTAGGCATGCGGCACTTGCGCTGCTGGGTACGTCGGCTCGAGGTGAAGGATTAGTGAAAGATTTTGAGGAAAATTCGGTGAATTAGCACGGGCCAAATGAAAATACGAAACGGTACTGGCATGGGTATTGGTGCCAGTAGGTCCTTCCCCCGCCAGTAGGTACGATGAGTTGATTAATTCGAGAACAGCACCCGAGTTTAAGAAAATGGGTGACAAGGGGTGATTGGCGTGGTTGCAGTGGCGTTTGTGGCGTTATCTCGCCGATATTCCCGGGGGTTGGGGGGGGGGGAATGGTTCATTTCAGATTTGTTTTAAGCTAAAGAAAGTAAGCTTACAGGTGCTGGTAGGAAAGTGTGTATGGGGTACACTATCTGTAGTGGTACACTGAAGTCGGTTGGTTCAGGGGAAAAAATTGTCGTGTCACTAGTTTATGCTGTCCATGTTGCAGAGGGGCATGGTGTTGTGTACCGATTTTGAGTGCTTGGGCTTCGGCTCCGTGTTAGCAGGACTTTTGCTTCTGCAGTGCTTAGGCTTAAAGTTATGTTCGTCTTCATATACCTTGATGATTTTACAAACATCTTAGAGTGCTCATTGGAGCGAATACATTAAAAAGGTGTTTGAAGAAGACGTTAGGAATGCTACTAAGATTCGGGTTCTCGCCACATTACAAGAATAGCGTATTGATTGCACGCACGCAGCGGTTGCGGTGTCTAAAAAGGCGTTATGGTAGCCTTGCAGTGAAGGCGTCTCGTAATGCCAGATTGCAAACAAGTTGGTTGTTGCAAATCATCCGCAAGTGGTTGTTTCGGAAGACTATGACAACGTGGGACCTTAGGCAGCTGTTGGGTTTGCCAAGAGCGTGTGTTAGACGCTAAAAGGGGCACATTCCACGTGCAATTTCTGCTAGCGATTTGTTGGCATGGGACCAGAGTGGATAAAAATCATGATTTTTTTCAAAAAAATCTGAGATCTAAATTTTTTTTTACCTCTGCTTTTCTTTGGTTATTCATGGGCATCATTTTGGCGAATGTTTACTTAGATAATGCCTAGGAAATGTGTATAAATTTTCCAAGATCAGTTTTAATAAACATTATGGCTGATTCAGATTTAAACATTTAGCAGGCCATAAGTTAATTGTTAAAAAAAAACTGCTTCAACTTTATGTTGACGATTGATCAGTCTTCAGCCAAGTCATTGCCATATTGCTGCTTTGTTATTATTTGTTCAATACTATCAGCCAAAACATAAGTTTGAGTTTCCAGCCTTGACTGTTCCCGGGCGTTTGAATTTTTTTTTTGTGAACAAATCCAAATTCTGAAAAGAACCTCTCCACAGTCCAAACCTACAGAAGAGGCTGTCGCCATAAGCAGTTGTTCAGTGACACTGATTATAAAAGAAACTAAAACTGAACTGAGAAGTTTATAGGGTGTAATTCCAATAGAAATATTTAGGCCGCCCGCGCACTGAGTGAGTTGGCCGCACGGCCAGGTTGCTGCAGCCAATGAAAATTATTGGTGCGTGGTTTTACATAAACGGTAAGCATTCTCATTGGCTGCAGCGACCTGACCGTGCGGCCAAGTCGCTCAGTGCGCGGGCGGCTTTAAAGGTAAAATTATTTATTTAAATCTGGATTATTATTAATAAAAATCATTTAATTTAAATCGACTTGATTAAAATCAATCCACCCTGCTTGGGACCGGGCAGGGACATTTGGCAGTTGTTGAACAGAACCTCGCCATGCTTTGCTCAGGTGGGAGACGGTGTTGAGTACGGAATGGCTACGCCAGTCGTGAGTGTTACCCGAGGCGGCAACAGAGATTTTCGCCGACGCATCCACCATTGACAGTGGGAGCAGCTATTGCATTGCGTGCAGTTGAAAGGTCTGCTGTAGCAGTGGGTGGGTTGCTAGTGCTGCGCCACGGATAGAATCTGTCACAACAAGTAACACAGCGAGGAGGGATTATATGAATGAGAAATGGTGATTCTACCAGTGAACTTTGATTCTCAGAGTAGAATCCGACGAAGCCCTTTCATCCTGGAGGTTTTAAGTTGAATGGATCCGGCCAGCGTGGTAACCCAACTGCGCATGCGATCTGACACCACGTATGATGCCTTCTCTCCTCTTCTGTGGCTAGGCAACAACGCACCGACACTCGGAAGCCATAGTCTTCCCGAGAGCTCATCCCCTTTTCGTGACTAGAATCCACAAAAAGCCCAATGCTCCACCTCATCTGAAGATCCTTTTTGATGACTCGCGCCATTGGCTCTCTCCATGACTTGAGCCCTCCACAGCCATTCATTGCTCTTTTTCGCCACCTTACGATTGACGCTTTGACGCCTGCTGTTCGCTTCTTTCATGGCAAAAGAACACATTGAACGAATGAAACGACTCCATCCTTTTTGTAGCTAGAACCCACGAAAAGCGTCAATTGCTCCTATGAAACATGGACACTAGTCTTCCCTGCAGTCCGTCTGCCTTTTCGTGACCAGAACCCACGAAAAGTGCCATGTGCTCCTCTTTGTCTAAAGCTCCTTTTCTTCACCACACATACCTTGAACAAAACAGGGAAGCTATAGTCTCATCTCCGTTTTCGTGACTAGAAGCCACGAAAAGCATCAGAAGTTCAATTTAGTCGAAAGCTCCTTTTCATTGCCACACACGCCCTTGGATGAAACATGAAGCCGTAGTCTTCCCTGTTGTTCGTCCACCCTTTTTTCGTGGTTAGAACCCACGAAAAGCCTTAGTTGCTCCTACGAAACACGGAAGCCATAGTCTCCCTGCTGTTCATCTTCCTTTTCGTGACTAGAACCCACGAAAAGCTCCAATTACTCCTCTTTGTTTGAAACTCCTTTTCGTTGCCACATATGCCCTTGGACGAAACAAGGAAGCCGCAGTCTTCCCTGGAACTCGTCTCCCTTTTCGTGGCTAGGAAAAGGAGCTTTTGACTAATTAGAACACTTGATGCTTTTCGTGTTCTAATTAGTCAAAAGCTCCTTTTCCTCGCCACATACACCATCGTACGAAACACGGAAGTCGTAATCTTTCCTGTGCTCGCCCACCCTTTTCGTGGCTGGAACCCACAAAATAGCGCCAATTCCTCCTAACTGTCCGAAGCTCCCTTTCGTCGCCGCACATGACTTTGGACCTATTCACTTTCTGAACCCAAATCTTCAGTGCTCACAATTAATGTATTCACCATTCCTCTGTTCGTCTCTTTCCGAACAAAACCAATGACAAGCGGACAAAAGCCCCATCCTCATTACCTTCCTTTAAATGTTTCAAGTAATTACACCTTACAAAATGTCCGGGTTAAGTTTTAATTTCTCTTACGATCAGTGTTGCCGAACAGCTGCTAACAGCGACGGCCTCTTTTGCAGATGTGGAGAGGTGGTTTTCAGCATTTGGTATGTTCACACAAAAATACCCAACCCGGAAACACTCCAGACTGAAAAACTTTGTTTGTTTGCTCGGAAAATACTCAACAAAAATATAAGTCAGTCATATGGATGGCAATGACTTCACTGAAGACTGATCAATTGTCAACATGAAGTTAGAGCAGTTCTTTCACCAGTATCTTACCTTTCGGCCTGCTATATTTTAATCTTTATCAGCTGTAATGTTTATTAAAACTTTCCTTAGAGTTCGAAACCAAAAATCTAAATTTGGCAAAAACTATGGAAGTCATTTTCTAGGCCTTATCTCTGTAAACATTCACGTAAATGGCATCCACAAATTACCACTGAAAAACATAGGTAAAAAAAAATACTAATTTAAATTTTAAAAATCTGATTTTTTTGAAAAAATCATGATTTTTATCCACCCTGAAACCATCCAGTGGATCTTTCACTTCGTGAACAGAATGACCAACCTGAACTGCCGCCTCGAGAGACTCGGTGCCTCGTGGATCATGCAATAAAGAAATTCTACAAAAACAAGCCCCCCAACCCTGCCCTTCCCTCTTCCCCACACAACACATCTTTCGTTCGTGAGTGGGTTGGATCGTGTGACAACAATCCCCGGAAGAGGAAAGTTGCCCTAACACCCCTGCTGCCAACCAAAAAACGTAATGTGTAATGTGTGGTGCAGTGGCAACCCGGACCACTGCACTGTGACTGAGGTTGGCACTAATGACCAAGTTGTCGACGCGCCATTAAGCCTCAGGCCCCCCCCCCCCCCACAAAAACATCGCTCAAACACCTCGTCATTGGATTTAACACCGCCTACTCAGCGCTACCATCCAACCAGACGACGGATTGGACTTGGCACTTGCGCTCAACTCCCATCAACGGATCACACCCCAAGTAAATTTCGAACGTCAACCACTCGAGCCTTACGAAGACTCCTTGCAAGCCGACATTGACTCAACAACAGTTCCATTTTTTGACCTTCTCAAAGCTGTCGAGGCCTTCATTCCGGACAATTACCTGTACAAACCATGATCTCCCCCTTCGTCCAACAAAAACAGGTCTCACAAACCGGATTTGGCTTCGGCTTTCATGACAGACATGACAGAAAAAGAGCACGAGTCGGCCCGTCAACAACTCTCCTCACAACTTCACTACGCACCGGAGGCTCACTCATAGGGAAGGGCGAACCCCTGGAACTCGACAAGGATCCCCCCCTCGCCCAGGCCTGGAATCCTGGTTCTTTCACTCTTCGGGGGACGGCGCTGCTAAGCCAAGGCAATTCGAGACTTACCATCAGTCCGAAGTCTTTGCCACTGAGTCAGAAATGGACTTTGGTACTGCTCTATTCATCCCCAAACGAGCCGAAGTCCCCACGGGTGTCCACAAAGAAAACGACAGAATCCTTCGCCTAGGTTTACGTGCCACTTCCCAAGCTGACGTCTTGGCCACTGCTATAAATGCCCTTTGCGAAAGATTAGCTCAAGAATCAAGTCAACGAAACATAAAACACCTTCACTTCCTCATCAGCGAACTTTTTAAGAAGATGTTCTTCGCCACCTTCCATGCATTCAACTGGTTCACCAGAGCACTTTTTAACTACTCTTCTTGTTCGGGACATTGCGCTTGGGACCACTTCCAATTTAAATGCCTCAACCAAACACGCCCTACGCAACCTTCCTCTCCACGAAACAGGCACCTTGTTCAGGGGCCTCATTTCCACTCTCGCACCCCATTTGGACATCTCTCGCCAACCGAAACCACCTCCAAAACCTGCATCCAACCTGCCCTTTCGGAACCCACAGTCTCACTCCACCTCATCAGCCGCACTGCCTCACCAATCCTCAAAACAAGCCAACTCTCCTCGATGGTCCCCTCAACCACCCCGCAAAAGCAATCAGTCCTTTCAAGGGAGCTCCCATGGCAGAAACAGCAACTACCGAAGCTCCACACCTGACAATCGCAGCCTCTACTCCACCGCATCCTCCAAGAGCCGACCCCGTCACTGCCATGACGACATTCACAACAGGCCGGTCGGGGGACGTCTCCAGCATTATCTTCCGGCTTGGAAACGAATAATGTCAAACAAAACAATCCCCTCCATAATCTCCCATGGTTTTCAACCCTCCTTCATAACAAAACCACATCTTCAAAGTTCACCCCCATGGCAGTGCTCAACCCGACCTTCCCCTTCATTAACCTCGGAAGTAAACGAACTCCTCAACAAGAATGCAATCCGCCTGTGCTCCAACCTTTCAAGACCTGGCTTCTACAGCTCGCTCTTCCTCGAACCAAAGAAGTCCGGCGGCGATCGAATGATTTTCAATCTCAAGCCACTCAATCAGTTTATGCACAACATTCACTTCAAAATGGAAACTCTACAATCGATTCGACTCTCACCAAAATCCGACGAGTGGACAATCTCCATCGATCTAGAAGATGCCTTTCTCCACTTCCCGTTACACCCAGCATCCCTCCACTACTTCTGTTTCATGTACCTGAACAAAGTTTACGAATTTCAATGCCTCCCATTCGGACTGAACGTCGCCCCTCGAATTTTCACGCGGTTTCTGAAGCCTGTACTCTGCCATCTCCACCGCCATCAGATCACCGCAAACGCATTCCTGGACGATTGGCTCCTCAACAACTCCGACCTTCTACAGCTTCAAAACAGAAAGTTCACCATCAGACTCCTACACAACCTGGGATTTGGCATCAATTGGAAAAAGTCAAGACTCGCTCCCTCCCAACTCTTCACCTTCCTCGGAGTAGATTTCAACTTACGAAACACATCTGTCACTCCAACAGAACGGAAGAAAGACCTTCTTGCCCTAGGTCAGTCTTTCAACCAGTCGGCAAATCATTCACTCACATCCCTGAATTCCCTCATAGGAAAAATGGGTTCAATGGCCAATTCTCTACTTCCCACCCCTTCCACCACTTTCGGATCGACATCTCGGGCAAGCACCATCCGACATCGACAACCACCAAGCCAACCGACGCAAGCTTCCCCTGGGACTGCCTACAGTGGTGGATGAACGACTCGAACCTCTCCAAGACGGTCCCTCTACACGAACCACCTCCAGACCGTCTACTGCTAACATGTATTTCAAACTGGATGGGGGGGGCTCACATAGAACAACACGAGGCATCTGGAACTTGGCCTCCCGACACGACCGATAACATCAACATCCTCGAAATGAAGGCAATTCACAATGTCCTCGATCACTTTCAACACCTTGTAGCAGACAAAATAGTCCAGGTCCCAGCCGACAACACCACTGCAGTGGTGTACATTCGGAAAGAAGGTGGAACCCGATCCCGACCTCTGCATCTCATCACCTCGAAGATTTTCATACTTTGCCAGGAACTCACACCACACTCCAACCACTGGATATCCCCGGCAACAGGAACGTCATAGCAGACGCCCTCTCTTGCAACAAACCACCCTCAGGGGAATGGGCCCTCGAGACATCAATTTGCGAATATCTCTTCAACATCCAGGCAAGCCAATGATCGACCTGTTCGCCACGAGGCTAAATGCCAAACTTACCCAATTCATCAGCCCTGTCCCGGACGACAAAGACTGCGCCGTGGATGCGCTAACATTTCTCTGGAAGAACCTGTACACCTACCTCTTCCCACCATTCAAGCTTCTACAAACAATCCTGACGAAGGTAGACCAAACTCCAGGAATCTTCCTACTGATCGCACCGAATTGGCCTGCAGCCCCATGGTTCCCCCAATTCCTAAACCTCCTCATAGACCTCCCAAAAGAACTTCCCGATCTCCCAAACCTGCTATCCCCACAAAAAGGAACCAAACTCCAAGGTCTTACATCCGCACGGGTGGATACATTAACTATCATCCGACTCGATCAAAGAGGCAGGAATTTTTAAAGAACAGGCCACCAGAATCGCCAGCAAAGCCCTTCGGAACTCCACCATCAAACTTTACAACAGCCACTGGGAACGATGGTTTCATTGATGTAAGCGAAAGAAGGTTAATCCAATCAATCCCCCTATTCAGGAACTACTACTTCTTCACCGACCTGTTTAATGACAACCTAAACGGTTCCACCATTTTGGTCTACCGATCGGCACTGAATTCTGTCTTCAAAGCAGCTGGAAACAAACACCTACTGATGACTTTCGCATCTCCACTCTACTAAAATCCTTTGAAGTTAAACGACCCTCAGTTCACAAAACATTCCCACACTGTGATTTCCCACTCGTTTTGGAATCATTAATGAAAGAGCCTTTATAAACCCATACAAACCTGCCACATACACCACTTGACGAGGAAAACAGTTTTTCTGACTTCACTGGCCCCAAGCCTTCACAGCAGTGAAACGCAAGCTCTATCAAATGACCCAGCTTACTGCTTCTTCTTTGACAACTAAAAATTCATCCATCTAAGGCCTCGTCCCGACTTACGTGCCAAGACACAGAAACCCTTCAAGCCATCAAAGCCAGTTATTATTCCAGCGCTCACAAACATAACTGGTGAAGAACCCGAAAAGACACTATGCCCTGTTCGGGCCCTACACTACTACATCAAGCGTACAGCTGACCCCGAATGCAGAAGAGGCCAAAACCAACTATTCCTCCCCTTCACCAAAGGCACAAACGGCACCTCAGCCGCCATGATAGCAAACTGGATCAAAAGAGTTATCCTCAGAGCTTACGACGACCAGAACCTCAACAGCACCAATCAAGGTCACCGCACACGAACTCGGGGCATTTTCAACCTCATGGGCATTTCACAACCAAGTATCCATCGCTGAAATTCTCAAAGCTGCATCATGGAGAAGTCAAGCTGTCTTCACAAGTCACTACTTCAGGGACATGACAAGACAGGAAGAAGGACTACATCGTCTAGGCTCCATCGTGAAAGCCAAATGTGTTGCCCAAACGCCCCTTAAGCACTTAATACAGAAACGAAGACCGCCAGAAGGCGGAAGCAAGACGGAAGACCTCCAGAAGGCGGAAGCAAGACGGAAGACCTCCAGAAGATGGAAGCAAGACCTATCTCTAACAAAACGGCCCTTTTCAGGGCCACCGCATCCTATGAAAGACATCCAAATACCCGTTTCTGTTTATTTTATCAATAAAGTGCGAAGTTTGTTAAACTTTTTGGGGGGAGCCAGTCCGCAACCCGGGGTATCCCGTCATGATGGTGCCCGCCTCTTATATTGACGAGGTCAACTGTAAGTGCAATTAAATTTACAGGTAGTAGAACTTTTCTTGCCGACGATTATAAACCTAAATTTTTCCGGGGTCAAAATTGGTTTCTATCGTCTTATCGAAAGTTTATACTACCTGTAAATACCTACCCTCTTGAGCCACCATCATGGTTGACATATCGAGAGGAAAAGAGATGGCCGTTTGGGGCGAGTTGTCTGCTTTTAAAGGAGGGCTGCGCATGGTGATGCATGCGCAGTGGGGTTGTGCACTGGCCGTATGTGGAGAGTGGAAAACTCAAGACATTAACAAGCACCCAGGAACTGAATGCAATTAAATTTACAGGTAGTATAAATTTTCGATGAGACAATAGAAACCAACTTTGACCCCAGAAAAATGTGGGTTTCTTTGTTGCCAAAACATCTTAACGTGATAATTTAGCATTACATTCCTCGAATGTGATGTTCCCCTGGAGGTTTCTTCTTCCGGTGCGCAGCCGCCTGCTTGAATGTCCCCTACTGCGCATGTGCGTGGCAGTACTCCCTTATAAAAGCGACAGCGTGCACGCTATTGGCATTCATTTTCCTCCAGAGGTGTCTACACGCCACCTCGCGCCGCTGTTCCCCGATCTTCCGCAGGAAAACTGGATTCTACCCCGAAGATGGCCGCCACACCCGAAGCTCCTGCTTCGCTCGCCGCTCCCTCTCATGCTCTCCTTCGTCCGCATACAACCAGCTTCTCCCTCGGCAATCGCTGGATCTCCGCCCTCGACCTCGCCGCCGTTGGCCCGATCCCTGCTGCCACCGAAGCTCCCCACGCAAGCGTCAACGCACTTCTCGGACTCTCCCTTGCAACCCGGCCAGCGCACCCCGCCGGCCGAACCCATGGATCTTTCGGCTCTACGACAAGATTTTCTACGGGCGAAGGACGTCTACCGTGAAGCCAAGAAATCCCTTCAACGAGCTACGGCGTCCCACTCCCCAGCCCACAACTCTCCCTTAGATATATCGTCCAATTCCTCCCAGATTGGCCGAAGCGTCTCCCGCAGCGAAGTCAGGCACATCTTCCAGGAAACGGTCCGTGTGATGCAAGACAATCCCATGCCGCCTCTCTCCTGCACGTCGTCCGCCCGCACGCAAGCTTGGATTACTTCCGCTTCCAGCCACGACTCGGATAAGCGCGGCTCGACGCCGCCCCCCGGCAATCCAAAGAGGCACAAGTCATCTTCCCCCTCTCGTCCGCAAGCTCCTCCTCCTGCCGTCCCCACGACGGCTACCACGACTCTGCATCCTGCCATCCCTCCCTCGTCCGGCAGGAAGATCCACTTCCCGGACGACGACGCCGAAGATCAGGTTTTCCCGCTGGCCGCGCTGCTCAAGACGGTCGAAGAAACCATCCCCGACTGCTTTCTCTTCAAGCCCTCACAGACGACCGATGCTCCTGCCGTCAACCGTGGGCTGAAAACTGGCTTCGGCTTCGCCCTTAGAGACAAAGACAACAAGCCTCGCAACCTTCTCGGCCAGTCTACCACGCTGCTTACCTGCCTCCTCCGCAATGAAGGCTCTCTACTCGGCAAAGGTGATCCTCTCGTCGTCGACAAGGAACCCCCTCCACCCCGCCCAGGCCGTGAAAGCAGCTTCTTTCTCCCGTTGGGCGACGGCGCCACGAACCCGAACAACTTTGCAACCTACCCAGAATGCTAATTTCTATGCAGTGAAGTGAAAATGGACTTCGGCACCACTCTCTCCATCCCGAAGAAAGCTGACATCCCCACTTTCGTCTTGTACGAGAATGACAAATGTCTCCGACTTAGTCTCCGTGCCGCCTCCCAAGCCGACGTTCTCAACACTGCGGTAAACGCCCTGTGCGAAAAACTTTCCTCGGACGCAAGCCCCGAAGAATACGCACTCTTTCGTCCCTGGTAATGCAGCTCTTTCAGAAGGCAAGCTTCGCCACGTAGCACTCCATCAACTGGGCTACAAGAGCCCTTTTCAACAACACGTTGCTCCTCCGGGACATCGCTCTTCCGTCCGCTAATAACCTCAACGTCTCCACGATGCACCGGCTCCGCAACCAGCCCATTCACGAGTCAGACACACTCTTCAGGGGCCTTATTCCAACTCTCCCCTCACCTCGACATCGCTAAAAAACCCAAGTCGTATAAACTAATCTCTTCTACCTCTCGTCCAGCTTTAACGAACAAACAACTTAACCCTCGTCCTCCCCCGGATAACTGGAACAGGACGCCAGCTCCCTCACAGTCCCCACGTCAAAATGACTTTCGTCCGCAAAACCCCCAGCCCTTTCGGACCGACCAGCCTCGCTCTCGTTCCGGACAACGCAACCAGAAGCGAGCCGCCAATCCCGACTGATTTAGCCGCCACTCGTCACCTAGCAGAAACAACTTTCGCAAGAGCCAACAATGACGCCTCCCACCCATCCTGCCTTCCAGTCGGAAGACTACGACTCTTTCTCCCAGCTTGGCTACGATTAACAAAGATCCCAGAAGTCCTTTCCATCATCAAACACGGCTTTCGCCCGGAGTTTCTATCGAAACCACCGCTCCTTCCATCACCACCTTGGGAATTCTCCCCGCCACCAACACCACAACTTTCATTCGAAGTCTCAGAACTACTACGGCAGGATGCAATAAGGGAACACCTCAAGCCAGGCCCGGGCTTCTACAGCTCCATCTTCACCCGACAAAAGGTCAGGAGGCTCCCGCTTGATATTCAACATGAAACCTCTCAACAAATTCATCTCGAACGACCACTTCAAAATGGAAACTCTCGAATCCATCCGTCTTTCGTTCAAACAAAACGACTCGACAATCTCAATCGACTTGGAAGACGCTTATCTTCATGTCCCACTCCATCCGGCACACCTCTTTCGGTTCATCTACAACCACAAGGTCTACGAATTCCGCTGTCTTCCCTTCGGCCTGAATGCAGCCTCCAGGATTTTCACCTTGATGCTCAAACCAATTCTGGCCTACCTACACCAAAACGAGATCCAAGCCTACGCCTACCTGGACGACTGGGCCCTCAACAACACGGATCCTCTCACATTGCTACAGAACAAGGACAAGACCATTTCCCTGCTAAACCACCTGGGCTTCAGCATAAACTACTCAAAATCCCGCCTAACACCAGCACAAGTCTTCACCTTCCTAGGAGCCTCTTTCGACCTCCACTCAGCAAGGGTTGCTCCCTCCCCGGAACGAATATAAGACCTCCTTCTCCACATCCGTCACTTTCGGTCGAAAACAAGATTCTCTCCTCGGGAACTAAACTTTCTCATCGGGAAGATGGATGCAATGGCAAACCTTGTCCCCTACGGCCGGTGGATGGTAAGACCACTCCACCACCACTGCATAGACAACCAGGCAATCAACCAAGACCTTCCCGACGAGCAAGTCCTCTTCAGTCCCTACTTCCCCCTAGACTCCCTCCTGTTGTGGTCCGACGTCACCAACCTCACGAGAACACAACCTCTTCACGAACCACATCCCGAGCTACTCCTCTTCACGGACGCTTCGAGAACCGGCTGGGGTGCCCACCTCGGCACACAAGAAACATCAGGCCTCTGGCCGTCAACTTGCATGGACCACATCAACTCCCTCAAGCTCCGAGCAATCCTACTCGCCCTACAACACTTTCTTCCCGAAATCAAGAACAAGACGGTACAAGTCCAGATCGACAACACGTCCGCCCTTGCCTACATAAGGAAAGAACGAGGAACGAAATCCAGATCCCTCCACCATCTAACATCGGAAATCTTCAACCTCTGCATCCCACACAACATCACACTCCTTCCTCTCCACATCCCAAGCAACAGGAATGTGATTGCCGACTCCCTGTCACGACAGAAACCTCCAACGGGCGAATGGTGCCTCAAGAAATCCATCTTTCGAATCTCTCTTCACCATTTGGGGCACCCCAATGATAGACCTGTTCGCCACGAGGCACAATGCCAGACTTCCCTCTACATAAGCCCGATTCCGGACGAAACAGCAGTAGCAGTAGACGCCCTGACTTTCCCATGGCAAAACCTGTTCGCCTACTTCTTCCCCCCCTTCAAACTACTTCCACAAGTTCTTCTAAAGATCCAAGAAAGCCAAAGCTTGTTCCTACTCATAGCCCCCTCTGGCCATCAGCAGCGTGGTTCCCGCTTCTTCTGGATCTACTAGTCGACACTCCCAGAAGTCTACCCCTTCAACCAGATCTTCTGTCCCAACAGAAAGGAACAAAGCTACACCCGAATATACCAAACCTCAACCTACACGTGTGGCTACTATCATCAAACTCCTCAAAAAGGCTGGAATTCATCGAGAAGAGGCCGAACGCATCGCCTCAAAGGCAACCAGGGATTCCACTAACCGGACGTACGACAGCCACTGGGCCAAATGGATTCGTTGGTGTATCACAAAACAAGCTAATCCTATCAACCCACCTCTTCCAACCCTCCTGAACTTCTTTCGTGACCTGTTTAACATCGAGAAACTCAAAGGTACTACAATACTTGTATACCGCTCAGCCCTAAACACCGTCTTCAAAGCCGCCAACAACACCAACTTACTTGATGACTACCGAATCTCAGCCCTTCTCCGTTCATACGAGAATGAAAGACCTACTACCAGAAGATTAATAACTGACTGGGATCTTTCGCTCGTCCTCCAGTCCCTAATGGCCAAACCATATGAGCCCCTACAAGACACCTCCCTCCATCTCATGACCCGCAAGACGGTCTTTTTCGTCACCTTAGCCACCAGCCTTCGCTGTTCCGAAATCCAGGCCCTATCAGCAGACCCTCCATACTGCATCTTCAGCCCCAACTTCTCCCCTGTCACGCTATACCCAAGGTCAACATTCAGAGCCAAAACACAGAAACCTTCGGAACCACCGAAACCAATCACCTTTCCGGCTCTTTCCACCCTGGTCGGAAACGAACCTGATCGCCTTCTATGTCCAGTGAGAGCACTACGCTTCTACCTAACCCGGACACGTCACGAAGACATCCGCCGAGGAAGAAACCAACTCTTCCTCCCAGTTGACCCCCAATCCGGTGAAACATCAACAGCTATGATATCAAAATGGATTAAGAAAACAATTGAAGCAGCCTACGGTAAAACCCCAGAGAGCAGGAGAGTGACGGCGCACGAAGTAAGAGCCGTCTCCACATCATGGGCCCACCACAATGCCATCCCAATAGATGAAATCCTAGCAGCAGCATCCTGGCGCCACCATTCAACCTTCACCTCCCACTACCTGAGGGACATGTCAAGAGAAGAATCTGGAGTACACCGGCTGGGACCGATCGTCGCAGCCAGAACTGTGGTCAACCCCCCATTAAGCACTCAGAACACAGAAGCAAGCCATCCATAAAGGAAGCAAGCCACCCAGAAGGAAGCAAGTCCCAAACAACGGTCCTTTTCAGGGCCACCAAATCCTACGAAAGAGACCAACCTCCTGTTACCACCTGTTCTGAATAAAGTGTAATTTTTTCTCTTTCAGGTAAAAAATTCTTGGGGGAACGCCTGCTTGCACCCCGGGGCGCCCGTCAGGACAGTGCCCGCCACCGATTGTGACGAGGTCAACTGATAATGCTAAATTATCAGGTTAAGATGTTTTGGCAACAAAGAAAGAACATTTTGCCGGCCCCCAGCCGGCCGGCTAAAAATGGTTTCTTTGTGCCTAAAACATACTTAACCTAACTCCCGCCCTGCCTCCCCTCTCGAATCACCGCCTGACATATTGAGAGTAAAATGAATGCCGATAGCGTGCACGCTGTCGCTTTTATAAGGGAGTACTGCCACGCACATGCGCAGTAGGGGACATGCAAGCAGGCGGCTGCGCACCGGAAGAAGAAACCTCCAGGGGAACATCACATTCGAGGAATGTAATGCTAAATTATCAGGTTAAGTATGTTTTAGGCACAAAGAAACCATTTTTAGGCGGTCGGCTGGGGGCCCGGCAAAATGTTCTTCTTCCGACTTTCGGCGGAATTCCGACTTTTTTCCGTTAAAATCATCATTTATGAGATTAGCGCAGATCCGTTGAGAAAAAAATACCTATAGGTAGAGGGGGTATAGATTGAACAAGCGATCGGTAATTTATGGCCACCATTCAGCTTGTCAGCTTTCTGCATCGTATACTTCCATATTTTGTTTTGGATGTGGGGGGGGGCTTTGTAATTTTCATTTTAAGCGATAGGCACTATGTTTTTAATTTAGTTTCAGTGCAAAGCAAAAATTTATTCTGATGTGAAAAGTTAAAATTACTTCGAAGATTAGGGTGTTTTCAGCACAGAAATATGCAGAATCGTTTGGCTTCAGGGGGGCTTGCCCCCCTGATGCCCCTGGACCCCGCTTTATTAATTCTTCAGACTTTTTCACAAGACTGCATTCTCATCCCTGTACTTGTTTACTTTGACTTATATGCTCATTCCTCTGGCCCAGAATTCGACCGTCATCCCGTTCCCCTTTGGCGACTGCCTTGCTACCTACTTACCAATCTACTTTCTGTGCGTTCTGAACGACACCCCTTTCTCTCATCTATGCCTCTCGCCGGTTTTTCGGCGTCGAAAGGTTCTCTTCCTCCAACATGCTCGTTATTTGCGCCCTTCTCCGACTTCAGAATGGCTCCCACGGGATGATGCTTGGTTCACTAGACCTTGGATCTTGGGAACGCCGATTCACAGCACGGGTACTTGTCAACCTTGGTCCCACCGCCATGTTTGACAAGGTCTGCTAATAGGTTAAAACAGGTAATGCAAGTTTTCGTGGCAACTAAAAACTGAAACTTAACAGGGAATCTGGTTGAAGTTAGTTTTTGTTGCCTAAATGAAAATATACATTACCTTTACCCGCCTGGCCTCCCCCCCTCTCGTACCAAAGTTATCGGAGAGGAAGAAAGATGAGGTATGCTCCATCGCGAGCGCCTTATATACTGAGGTCTGCGCCAGCGCATGCGCAATAAGGGGAGCTGCGAGCATGTCAGAGAAGCCAACTTTTTGCTAGGGATTGAGCCCTTAATAGGAGGATACTGCTAATAGGCTAAGACAGTATATTTTCATTTATGCAATAAAAAATAACTTCAACCAGGTTCCCCTGCTAAGTTTCAATTTTTTATGACGAGCCTTGTTGTAATTTTATATGTAGAAAATGATAATTTAATAAAATTATAATTATTTAAAAATTTAAAACAACAAATCAATCTTTGATTTTCCGAACACCGTGTGAAAAACCGACACAAAATCCGAGTCTGTTTCGATTTCGGTTTTCAGTGAAAACCGAAAATTCGGTTTTGCTTGCCTACTCATCCCTAATGAAAATTACCAAACCAAATGAACTGTTTGTACTACAGCGCACACATAGGTACTCGCAGGCCTCAAGTCTGTCAAGTAGGTTTAAGCATGGACATGTCCAGCCAGACAGGACGATTCCACTTGGGGAAGGGTGGCACGACCACTAAAGAAAGAGGTAGGGTTTTTAGTGTTAAGTCGGCGTGATTGCAATGATACCATTTTCTAGTCAAACATGAAGCTTCAGTGGACAGGAGTTGGGGGGGGGGGGGTGCACTAACTCCTGCATGTAGGACTTAGTCCGCCACGTATTGGTTACATGCAACCTTCACCAA
Source organism: Lithobius niger (assembly GCA_023313725.1). Lineage (NCBI taxonomy): Eukaryota > Metazoa > Arthropoda > Chilopoda > Lithobiomorpha > Lithobiidae > Lithobius > Lithobius niger. The sequence goes on along the minus strand of JAHWFP010004897.1, from coordinate 22,926 downwards.
TGTCGGTCGCCACTCACCAAATGGCGAGGGGAAATTCAGCAGTCGGCGACTTGATTTTTAGCCCTACTGGCCATAACGGCGACTTATAAAGAAACCCTGATGCTGAAATTGTCATATCTCGGGAACCGTATTAGCTAGAAACAAGCAGTTTGCATTGTTGCGTACAGAATTACAATGGCTATCCAAGTAAGCATGCAACATTGTCACTAGTCTCTTTTACCTGATTGGAGAGTTAGATTATTGAAAACACTGTTTAAATATTAAGTAGCAATACACCTGCTAAAACTATTTCTACATGGCGAGTAAGTAATAGACAATGGCGAGTGAATTTTAATGTATACTGGCCAATTGGCGAGCGCCACACAATTCACATTCGTAAAGGTTGGTTACACGAGTCGAACATTATGAAGGTTTAGAGGTCATTTTCAACTTTCAAATCACTTCCCGTTTCATTAGAATAATTATGTCCTCTCCTGGTTCTAAGGGGTTCTAACTAGGGATTTTTATTGCCACGAAAATATCATTACCTTTTTTAACATACCAGTTTCCCCTCCCCCATGGAGCTCTATTATCCCTAGCTTGAAAGTTGGCTTCCCTGCCAGTCTCGTAACTCGTTGCGCATGACAGGAAATAGCTCCGTCTATTTAAGCGGATGGCAGCGGAGCACAGCATCTTTCTTCCTAGGGCAACCGGTTGCTCTTGTAGCTCTTATGGATTCACCGATCCTCCTTGCTGGTGCGGACTCGTCCTCCGGTTCCGGGGGCGATCCGATTCCCATACCCGACCCGGTCATCGATGAGTGCGCTCTGCATTCCACCTTTCCTACTTGTGCCAATCCGCTGGGTGCTTCAGTCCGCATCTCACAGACACCGCATCCAGTCAGGCCCTCCCCAGTTCGCACCAGGCCGCTACGTGCTGGAACGATCCGTCGTCCACTTCAGCCTCCTTTCTGCATTTTTTCCGCACTTCTTCAAGCGTTCCCAATTTGTGGTACGTTCCGCCGTTTCGTTTCGGGCCTCATCAGCGACTATAGCGGCCGATTCTTCCCTTGCCAATCGCTTTCCCCGCCAGCGGACTTGTGGATGTCGGTTCCCTTCCCACGATTCCAGCGGAAGTTTTGTGTGCCATCATCTAGTCCTGTTGATTGTTGCTTTCCGGGACCGCCTGAACCGCCTGCTCCAATCCGGGTTACCACCAGCGATGTTCTCACTCGGACCTTCTGTCTCGAGCCGCGGTTCTCCGACCTTTCGGACGACAGTCCGGTACCACCTGGATTCCTGCCTCTTCTTCCTCGTTCCCCTTCCCGCATCTCCTTGCCTCTTCGTCCTTTGCCAGGGATAACACGGATCGGTCATCCGCCTCAACCTGAGTCTCTGGCTGGTTCCTCTACTGCTCCAGCTTATGGATCCTGCAGTGAAGATCTGTCACCGTTTCCCTGACGCAAGGTTGCTGTACTCGTTCAAAAAAAAAAAAATAATAATAAGATGACATGGACTCCGCATGATCCTTGCTAAGCAATCTGTCCTCATTGTGACACCAGACTTTAGCCAACCTGCAAGGATCCACACGATCCTCCTTCCTTCGTCAATCCTCGGCTGGGCCTCTTCCCTCCACATAGATCCAGATCCGGCATCTGTTTTTCGCCTTCTTCTACCTCGATTCATCCCCCAGGAACGCACCTGCCTCGAGACTACCTCTCCAGTCCCGATTCCCTTCTCTCCCGAACAGTGTTCAGCCAACGCAAGTGGAACCGTATATCTATTACCCAATACTTGACCCACCGTACAAGCACGGACCCAGTCCACTGATTCCATCCCGCAACTTTGGGTCATCACATACTTCCTTTTTTCCTGAAAATCCCTCTAACGGTTCTTCTACCGACGTTCTCCGTTATCCACTTGTTGCCATCCACAACAACGGCGATACCTCACCACCATGACTTCACGTCCGCATCCGGGACCTTTGGTCTATATTTCACCAGGCCGCCACCAGCTGTCGCTGCGGTTACCTCAGTGGCGCGAATCTTCAAATCTTAACGGTTTCCTCATCCCACTATCCTCCCGCCTCTGCATTCATCATGTCGAACTCCGATTCTTCCTCATCCGAAGACCCTTTGCCACCTTCCACAGTTCCTAATGGTCCTGCGCCCACACCTTGTGTGTATGTTGGATTTGCTGCTGGTACCAAGGAACACTTCGACCTACACCCTTGTTGCCTGCACCACCGCCAGTGTAACGGTGATGATCTCCTTTGTACTATATGTGTTAACATCTCCCCTACTAAATGGAAGGAGATTTGTCGGCGACAGAAGAATTCTCGTCTTAGAGCGGATCGCCTACGCCGAGAGGACAAAACAGTTATGACAACGGTTACCTCGGCTTTGCCAACACTACCCGGTTCCACCTCTTCCCGTTCCTCATCTCATCATCCGGCCCCCGCTGCAGTTGTGACTGCGACATCATCCTCAACCACACTCTTTGCGATTCCCGGGCCGTCGGGATTTCGGCCTCCACACCTTCCGTCATGACAACGAATGGGTCTGAAGATCAAAAATGTTCGGTGTCCCATGGCTCCGCCGCAATTCCCATCCACCCGGCCGCTCCTTGCTGCTTTTCCCAAGCCGCCCTCGACTACAGTCGGTTCACCGCCAGTACCTAATGTCACTTCAACAGTGGGCTCGCCGCTTCAGTCCTTACCTGCCTGTGCCCAAAAAATCACTACACCACCAGCATCAGAACTGGCCCCGTTCCCACCCACTTCCACGATCCGCACAGCTCTTACACGAGGTCTTCACTGGCGGTGCGAGACCTTGAAAATGTGGACCACAATATTCGATTTACTCACTCAGTGGCAGAAAGTTTTCCGGCTGAGTTGACTTTTCTCCGCTCTGAAAATGCGACGCTTCAATCCTCCGCCTTCCTATTATCCGCGGTTCAAGTTCATAACCTGACCCTGCAGTCTGAAGTGGTCACCCTTTCCAATGACCTGAATGTACTTCGCACTCGATTCCCGGTTCTTTGTATGAACTAGAGGCGTGTCAAGCACAAACTTCCATGGCTTTCTCCCCTTCCGTCCTCGCCTTAGTTGGCGAGCATTTTACTGCAGTCTCTCTTGCACCAGACGACTTCACGGAGCCCCGGCAGCATTGCGAATCTGTTCACCCCATGCTTCTCGATCTGTCTCCATCTCCTTCCCCTTCAACAGTGCGTCCTCCTCACCATTGGCATCACCATACCGAGATCCGTCAGCAACAGCCAGCGTTTATTTCACTCCTCCGTTACCGCCGTCATTCCAAGTGTTTCCTCCGAACCTATCCCGTCTCATCCGGTATCTGATTTAGCCACGGTTCCTCCTTACTCGTTTCCAGAACCATGTCGCACGGAACCTGCCAATCTACCTTCAACAGCATCGTCGACGGATGCCATTGAGCCATCGATTCCGCCAGCTCCGTGTCCTCAGGAATCTGCATGGACCCAAGCTGCCGCTTCTGCCTGCCTGCCAAGCCTTCTCTTCATACTCGGTTTGGCAATTCGACGACGCTCCCGTCTTCTTTCCGGTCTTCAATGGAATTGTTCGACACTGATGCTTCCAGTAGGACCCTGCCATGTTCACCGTGTCGGAAGAAGGCCAAGGGAATCGTCCTGGGGTTCCGGGTATTGCCTTAATTCTCTTGTTCTTCCATCTACCTATGCCCACTACGCATACAGAAGCCTCTTCGAACCGCGAAGGGACCTGCTCCCGCTCGGTGCCTGCGATCCGGGCCTGGGACCATTCCTCCTCACAGGATTCCCTTCTTCTTTAATTCACATCACCATCCATCCTTCGCGATAACACCCCTCATGAACACTTTGCTACAAAGAACCATCAGAAAATGCTCTGTGCTTGCTTCTTACTTTACCGGAATCCGAGCCTCGATTACCCTTCGGCAGCCGTTCATTCCAACGTCTTTTCTTCTGCCTGCAACATGCCGTTCCTACTCGCACAATCCATTATTCTTCACTTTGGACCTTATTTGTAAAGACACACAGCGTCCACACACATGCTTCCAGGGCGCACTCTTTCGTCCTCGAGCTTAGCAGACTTACCTACTTTTCACCGTCCCCTGTCCTGTTCGATCCTAGTGCGTCTTGTCGTGCTCCGCCATGTTCCTCCCGCATAGTACACTCACCACTCATGCGGGTACTCCTTGGTTACCTATTGTGCCTCGCTCCTCCAACGTCCGGTCACCTGTTTCCGTTTTTCACTCGAACCTTAAACAATGTGACCACCCCTACGGCTGTGCTTCCGATTCCGCACCAAGGTTGTTTCATCGGTTCCAGTCTGCCTGCCGCAACGTCTCAAGATGAAGTCTTATCACATCACTTCCCGAACAAGGTAGGTTGGCATCTTGTTTGTTTGCAATTCTACCTTTCCATAGGTGTTGAACCGTCTGTTTCTTCTCCTGGCATCTGCTGTTCCTGATTGCTCGCCCCTGGACTGACGATCCTGGGGTCCAGGTTGGAGAAACATTCGTGGGTTCCACCCGGACACGGTCTGTAGGGGCACCGCTTGTAACGTGGGTACTCTGAACCTAGCCAGCCACCTTATGTGACGAAGTCTGCTATGTTAAAAAAGGTAATGGATATATTCTTGGCAATAAAAAGACTAAAATATCAGGGCCACCTGGTTAATTTTAGTTTTTGTTTGCCCATACGAAAATATACATTGCCTTTTACCCGCCCAAGCCTCCCACGGATTGTTTAGATTCATGTGGGTTGGAAGAAAGATGCTGTTCTCCGCTGCGATCCACTTAAATGACGAAGCCAGTTTCTGTCATGCGCAGTGAGTTACGAAACGGGCAGGGAAGCCTACTTTCAAGCTAGGGATAATAGAGCTCCATGGGAGGGGGGGGGGAACTGCTATGTTAAAAAAGGTAATGTATATTTTCTATTTTCCTATAGGCAAACAAAAACTAAAATTAACCAGGTGGCTCTGGTATTTTAGTCTTTTTAATTACATAGCTGCTGAATAATGTTGAATGTGCAGACCACATCATTAGATTTAGAATCGTATATTCTATCCTGATAATGTGGTACTATTTTCCATTTTTTTCCACAGGACATGACTTGGAAACATTTTGAGGTTGTCGTCAGTTTTTTTTTATTTCTCCATAGTAAGGCTCTGAACAAAAACACTTCCAGTATAACCGAGCAGAAAATTGTTTTACCACTCGCTAACATTCTTTTGTCCTTTTTACAAGTTTACCGCTATTCATATCATTAACTCCAGTGGTTCTCGTGTTACTGTGTGATGCCGCAAGTATCTGCATTGATCCGATTCGGTATCAGTACAGCCTTAGTTATAACGAACAAAATTTTTTTTAATGTTTAGAATTCCACAGCACTGACAAAACATCCAGTGATAAAATGAATATTTTTTTTTGGTTTAGATCACGACTACAACTGCCCAGTCAATACTATGCACTGACAGCAATCAACGTAGCCAAACTACAAGTCGACCTCCCCCACCGCTCGTAAAGATTCACGAAAATCCAATCAACCAGCCTATGAATATGAATGGACTAAGGTATGCTGCCGCAATCATGAATGCTAAACTGTGTAAACAATGTATTTTGCTGGGGTGGATTCATGTTGAAAATGATAAACAATCAGTTGCCTAGTCTGTGAAAATGACGATTATTGAAATATTCAAAGCTGCTCCTGCGCTCCTTCTTCAGCAGTTGGGCCAACAAAAGAAAGGTGCATCACCATGTTCACCATTGCTGAGGAAGAAGCACAGAACTGTTTCGGAAATTTCAAGAACCTCTGTTTTCTTAGACTGGAGTGACGGCTCTAATGCTGAACTGGGCCTAATTATTAGTTTTGTAACGTATAATGCTAATGCAATTTTAATTTAATTTATTGACAGCATTATAGAAGTAGGCTTTAGAATCGCTTTAGCTTCCCATTTTTTCTTTTAGTTACAGTGGGTTTTGTAGGAAACTTGTGCTTCGTATCTTGTAGGCTATCTGTTGTTTTGTTACCGGTTTATAAGTGCAGCCATACAGCAGCATTTTCTTAGAGAAATATGCAAGGTGTTGTTGAATAGGCTGTGTTGCCTATAGGGTAAAAAAAAATGGTAACAGGTATTTTTCACTCTTAAGATCTTAAGAAACCGGAGTACAATTTTAATTCCAGCTGACGCTTAAAAGAATGTACCAATAAAATGCGTGTGCTGTATTCCCCACGCACTCGCATAAAATAACGCAGGAAATCCCTTCTTATTTACGAAATAAATAAAAAAATCTCCAGCTGTTCTGTTAGCACGTCCATTCATTTTCATTTTGCAATTGTGCATTTTCTGAATGCTGTAACTAGCAGGAGCCATGCATGCTGGGGTGAATTTCCTGAAATTCTCGTCTCCTTCCTTTGGGGCTTCCTAGGAGAATAAATAGCGTTTGCACATTTCCCTGTGTTTAACTGAATGTTAGTAATAAAACAATGTCATGCAGTAACTTAAGCATCTTTAACACTCGTAATGCTATTCTGGCTTACCCAAGCGACAGCTTAAGCGTAAGTTCAATGCACAGTTAATCCATTTGAAACAGCTGATAAGTGGGAAAAAAAGTTCACCAAATTTGGTCTACATAAATTTTCGAAGAAAACCTTTGTTCTTCACCTTTAATAACTTTGTCGGTTACTTTGCTTTTAGGTTAACGCCAGTCTCTTCAGCACTGAATTTTTCCGGACCTATGCCCGGTGAAGTAAGACGTATAGCTTCAGTGCCTCATAGTCCTGGAATTCAAAATAGTCCAAATGCTATCCAAAGAGTTGCAGCACACAACCAAAATGTTTCCTACACGACCAATCAGGATGTTCGGAGACATGGAACGACAATCATGTCTCCACATGCCGTAAATAGTCCTCGTTCAGAATCGACGCTTGACGCAACCAATAGTCAAAACCTCAGGTTAATGTCCGTGTCACAGTGGAACAGTGTTTCCGATGCTTCCCGAAACAGTGCATTGTATGGAAGACCTATTAACTCTTTAACAGAGAATATGGTTGTGGCACCTGGAGTGCACCTTAGTAGCATAAAACAGACATCACCGAAGCCAGCAAATCCGGTGCCATCAGTGAACAGTGGAGTAAGTAATCACATGTTTGCTCGGCCACCGCCTCCACTAATTCCAACAAATGGGATTACGGTAACCGCCGTTACTCCAACGCCTACAGGCATTTTGCATAAAGTACCAACACCTTCGTACAACAGTGCTTCACAAGATGCAGTTTATCACAGAACTTCTCTGTCAGATAGTGGTTCCCTAACCAATGTGCGATCTGCCACTAAACGTCCATATCCTGTTCAGCAACAGGAGGAACAAAGACAAGCTTTTAGGACGCAGATGGACACTGTAGATGGCAAGGAATTGCGTGTTATAAATATGAAGCCACATACACATGACGACGACAAGATGGCTTCGTTAGAAGATATAGTGTCGACATTTTTCCCAAATATTACAGTCTCCTCATGTCAACATGTCTTGTCAGAAGTATTGGGTGTTTCTCTTTATGAATGCAACAGGTATGTTACCAAACATTCTTCCATTTTCATTAACTGAAATGTGTGTGTGTTTAACTGAATGTTTCGGTATTGTGATTGTTGCAATGAAGTTCTTATTGCAGTAAAATTAATCACCCTCGTAAGCATTGTATGTTTGAATTGAAGACTATAACTTTGCAGTCTTTTACGGCATATCAGACTCGACATTCTTCCCCTCATTCCCCCTTTCCTTCCTAGCCCAGTCCGGAGATTCTAAAGGGTTACTTACAAGCCCCCGCGTCCTCGAACAAGATGTTGAAGTACAGCCGAGTGGTCGGCATCAAATCCTACCACCAGCCAGTCTTCTTCAACTCTCTTCAGACTGAGGGGCATTTGGCGATTTCATGTTGAGAGCTACATACACTGCAAGGCGGTGTGTTAGTCACAACCCTGAACTCAGTTTTCGTATCTACGGAACAGCTAGAAACCAACAGGTTGCAAGTTCCGTTCAGAATTGAAGGACCAGTCCCTGAGCAAATAATTTGTCAGTTAAAGTGTCAGTTATATCTTCCAAATTAAACATATCATAATCAAAAACCAAAACTGGTTAAAGGGGCCGCCAAGTTCCGAATGGTTCGGCCCTT
>JAHWFP010004896.1:30677-57799 GCA_023313725.1 Lithobius niger | reverse complement strand
TGGTGTTTTACATTCACACGGCACGAGTGGACGATGACCAAAACCGAAACCTCAGTGAGTGACCAGCAGGTTTTCTTTTTGTTGTATTTTATTTGTTATTTCCTCCGTTTTTTCCCTCTTTTATCAATAAAGCCAACCAAAAGTAAGACTTGTAGCGGAAGTGGATTATGTCATCGTGACACAAACTTGATGGCGGCATCCATTTTATTTTTTGAAGAATGAACGATCATGTTGTTGCTTTTGAAGAGGTTCCGTGAGTCAGTTACCGACATCCCTCCCCCTTCCATTCATTCCCCCTCCTTCCGACTGGCCTTAGAGATAAGCTTCATTGTTGCGTATTACACAAAAAAACTACAATTTTACCCATGTAATGCGTCTTCATCAGCTTTGCAGTGGCGAACGAAGCCGCATCGTACTCTCCATGCCGTTTAAAAATCCTTCCACTCTCAAGCTCCCCCATCTCCAAAAAAATGTAGGCTAATAAGTTTCCCCCGCAACCTTTAGCATCTGGAATTTTACGTGTTAGCTAGGCTAGACAAGATGCGCTTGCGTTTTGAAAGACATGTTGGGATTACAGCCCCGTGCTTTTCTCCTAGCGCTTTTATCTCTTTGGCTCTGCAGTCAATTGGTTTGAGAATGAATCAGCGAAGAACCAAGTACCAACGACTAGCCGCGAGAATCAGAATTCGGCGTAGGATACACGTAAAATGGTTCCACGTGAAAACGCCGAGGAAATAACGCCGCACGACAATATACCGCGGAAACAAAGCCCTAAAAAGACTGGCTGATCGTGGCTGCTTGGCGTTGTAGGATGTTGTACCAAAGACGTCAAAATCGATCACACCGACCACATGATTGTGCCAATTTTGACTTTCTAGGCACGTAGTAAGGCAACGCCTCGCACGACGTTTTGTTGTCTGGTTTAGGTGGTTAGGGCTTAAAGTCTTGAACAGACTGGCTGCTCGCGGTTGGCATGGCGACGCAGGATGATGTACCGAAGACGTCAAAATCGGTCAATAAACATCACACCCGCCACTTGAGTGTAGCAATATATTAACCTTGTAGGTGCGTCACTTCGCACGAAAATTTCTTGTCTTTGGTTTAGGGCTTAATGCTGTAAGTAAAAATGCCGTTAAGTAAAAACACCGCACGTGAAACACGCCACGAACATAAAATCCGTACACAATAACGCCGAACAGCGCGTAAAATGGTCCGATCGTGGACTTAAAATCCAAGTACGCTTCCAACTGGAAGTTGTGACCTATGCCACCACCACCGAGATATCGTACTATAAGCAAAATAAAATGAAAAAAAAATGAATTCGTTGACCATCCCTGGTACTTGTTTGTTTTAAAGCAAACTAAAGTCTTCGTGGTAACAATTCGGCAACTCTCTAGCCACAAACAAACAGCAAGAAAAAGGGGGAAGGGAGGTAGGCGATGATCACGTACCACACCTCCCAAAAAAGAAAGAAAAGAATCGTGGAGGGGGGAGGGGGGGGCTACACGATCGCAGGGAAAGGGAGAAAAAAACTACAAACGTTTAAGCACAATAATTGTTTTGTAGATGGTTTGTAAACGTTCTGCGAAGCTTCATTGTTTAATGTTATTTTATCTATAGACACACGCTAGTCTGTCGCGCCAAGTTAGGCAACAAACATCACATCAATTCAATTGTCGACGTTGTAAACCATTGCAGCGCGACGCCATAGCGTAATTGTCCTATATACTGAAGCATATAGTTGGGCACATTTCAGGTATTTGGGGAAAAATAATAATGCGGTTCAAAAGCTTAAATCGTGGTAAAATGGACAGCAATGACCCACCTGACAAAAATTTGATATTTTTGATATCATGACTTCACACGGCCAAAAAGTTTGGCGGGAATCCTTAACAAGTTTTGTTTTGGGGTAGATATCAGATCTTTTTGGTCCAAATTTATGAAATCCGTTTATTTTCCTTAGCAATTATGAGATGGAAACACCAATCTAGTTTTCTGGTTCATTTATTTTGTCTTGCTTTCGTTTCATTTCCGGACAGCAGTATCTCAGCAGTATATCAGCAGTATCGCAGATTTTCTATGTCTTATTAGTACTGCAGACGCACGGATTTACTAAATGTTCAGTTTGGCATTGTTGCATAATAACTATGTTTAAAACAATGAAAAATAATCAATTTGATCGTTTTGAGGTCCCTAACCCCTGAACCACTTGACCAATTAGAAGAGGCCTTATGAAAAGGGCACATCTCCGTAGCAATACATGTAAAATGAGCTATGAACCAGCTTTATTCACCGCATAAGAATTTATTTTCGCGATACAAAAAAAGCGTTACCAGTAGTAGTAGTTAGGCAAATATCAACGTTATTCACATCGTTATTTCAACAAGAAAACGGTAAGCTATGTCATTAATAGTGACTTTTATGTTGTCAGGCGCGACCAAAGTCCCCCGATCAAACAAGTTTCAGCCTTTTCTGTCGCATAGTTATTTATCATCACATGCCTGAAAACAGTCAAACTGCCTTTCCTGTAAAGACACAACGTGTCTAGTGATCGCCATGATCATATACTATACTATATTTTATTTGGATGGTATCGTTTATTTTGGCGGGTGACACACTAGCGTGTGTCTTGGCACTGTATAGCTAGCTATTCATAAATAGCTTGGCAAAGATGCTTTAACTATTTTGTTGTCCTGAAATAGTGAACTGCGAAATTTATTGCCTAAATCCACCCTAAGTTGGCCCTAACACATAACTCGTGGCTGAAAGGTGACAGACGCCCGAGAGACTCGATTCACTGAATGGGTCCTTCAGGATCACGGGAAAGCTGATTAGGTTTACTGTAATCCTGTTATTTCGGAGTGCAATTACCCGAGCGTGATCAGGATCATGCCACACAAATGAAGCTACTTTGTAAAAAAAAAAAAAAGAGAGAGAGAGAGATCATTTTCCTCATCTAGCGTGGATATGACGTCACGAAGCGTCGAATGTGCAATATGAGCATTAAGTGCGAATCGTGCAGGCCGGCGGCGGGGCATAAAAGAGCGCGCGCGCATGATCTCAATAAACTGGAGAGGTGAAGACACGAGAGCGACCAACGAACCGCCAACACCCTTTTCACATTTACGATGATTCTGGAAAATATAGGTCTAATACTTTAAAGGACAATTATGTATTAAATGAGTAATAATGTATCTGGATTAGGCGCACCACGTCAAATCACTTCATTTTTGTACTAACCTATGCTACTCTTTAGTAGCGGTACCAGGAATAATTTTTAGGTGGGGGAGGGGGGCAGACATTATCAACAGCTTTCTAGTAAATAACAGTAATTCGAAGTTTTATCAATAGTTCACTCATAAAAAAATGCCTGTAGGAATACGCATACGTCGAGGAAACTCTGTGTTGTGTAAGGGATGGGGCCATGGGGAGGGGGGGGGGGGTCATAATTCATTTGCAGTTTCCACAATCGAATAACAAGAAAATCCTACAAGCTCGTTGCTGTATTTTTTTTAACTGTTGGCATGGATACCGTTTTAGTTTGTGATTTTGTCTGAACTAAAATTGGGGGGGGGGGGGGCCCCCCGGGGACAAACGAAAACTAGGGGGGGGCGTTGGGGGGGGGGGCGCCCCCCCCCCCCCCCCCCCCCCCCGTAGCGCCGTCACTGCTACTCTTCATCCCAACACCGTTTCGCATTATAAAACCCGGGTAAAATGTGTATAAACTATAAAAAAAATTATTCAAAACGCGTAAAATGCTAGTCACATACACGTTAAAGCTGCGGTGCCGGCAGTCACAGTGCGAGGTCTTTGATTCGGGAAGCAGGGTAGTCGGAAAATCCGATTTACACCACAACAAAAATTTAGATGGACACATTTTCGGTTGCAGTTTCTGATGCTATGCGTTTAGCCGCAGCGAGCACGGCAGCGAGAGCGAGGCACGCAAATTGGAAAATAAAATTGTTTTCGTCTTTTACGCCTTTTTTAGCATAATTTGGAACATTAATTCAGAAGAAAAGAAAAATTTCCATAAACTTTTAGTGAGGTGCGATCGGGTTTTCTGGCTACCCTGCTTCCCTGACAATATGGCTGTTACCGCTGACGCTTTAGCATGTCTGTCACTAGCATTTTACGTCTTTTGAAAATTTTTTTTTTAGAACTTTGCACCCGTTTCCCCCGGGTTTTATAACTCGGAATGATGTTAGGATGAAGAGTATAGCTTCGGTTAGTACAAAAACTAAGTGATTTGAAATTATTAAACAAATTATAAACGAAACGTACAATGCAGCCTTCATTGTGAACGCTATCAACAAACACGAAGCTATCGACTATCTAGACACACACTGGTGTGTCGGTGCCAAGTAGATGAGACTATTAATTATCGTTACGTGCTTAAAAAGGGACATAACTTCTCACCATATACAAGCATCCTGCGCGAAATAGCTTTTGCAACTTATACATAGTTTAAAGTGAATGTAGCAAAACCGTTTCTCACGACGAGAAAAATAGGAAAATGAATGCCTTTGCTACATTTGCGTGCGACTGAAGTAAAGTTGCAAAACTGAGTCTTACAGGAAAGCCAACCGGGAGGACTAACTTTAATTGTTCCCAAGACACATTGTTGTTGTAAAAGGTGGCTCACTGGCAGACTATTCCTTTTAACTTTAAGAATGGGTTTGCTGGTTTGAAAACCGTAACCATTATTCTTAACAATATTTAAGGTCTGCATCAATGTGTAGGGCTAATTTATTCTATAACAGTTTGTAACCGTTGTAATCGGGGTTACAAACGTTTAATTTTAGTTACGATCCCCGCGTACCACATGGATTGCTGCTGTTAAGCTCAAAGAAAAGTTTGCCAGTTTTGGTAGAAAACCTCGTACAAATTTGTACATAAAAATTAGGCCACCTCATTGTCGGCTCAAGTGCAGTGAAGGATAAGTTCAGACAAGTAAGTCCACGGCTACCTCTGTAACAAAACTGTAGAGACGAGGAGTTTTTTCTTTGGAATGGGCCCTTAGCATGTTTTGAACTGCTTTTCTGTCTTTACAATAGAAACTGATCCCAAACTGGAACCCCTGTATCGACCCATTTTGACCTCTGAATATTATTGCTAAAACTCAGGCCAACATCACTACCTCAGTCAGCCTTGTGCCCACGATGTGTCTCAACAATCTGCTTTCCCTCCAAGGATAACATTGTAGTTGTCTTCATATCAACAACAATTGTCAACACCGTTAATGTAATCATTCCAATGTGAACAATGTAAGAGCCATGCATTGCATTGGCAACCAAATTGTACTGCTCGAGACCTGCATAAATATTATCTTGTGCCCCGTTCCACTCGGCCAATTCAATCGACCAGTATCCGATGGCTTTTTATCCTGCACTTTTTGGCAAATATAATTAGAATTTATACCCCCCCCCCAACTTTCTCTTTACCCCAATCCGCCCAGTTTTAGTCACGTCCCCCTCCCCCCCTAACTTTCATCAAGTTCATTCCAACCTCGTTCAGATGAGGAAGGAGGATCTTTGTTAAGTTGGACGAGCATTCTTTACTGACCATCATGCAAATCAACCTGAACCATAAATTAGCATCCGTACCCGTACAAAGATAATTTGACTCGATGGTTTTTATCACGTGCTTCACCGTCAATCCTGCCATCGCCATTCCACCAAAAGTACCAAGATCCATTTTGGTGCATCAGCCGGGAATCGAATCCTGGCCGCCGGCGTGGCATTCCACCAAAGGATTCCCACTTAAAAAGTGTCACCAATACCACAGGACCCATAAAAAAAACTAATTAGCCTTAGAGACAATTTTTTTCCGTATGTGGAGCAAAAGTAAAGCCATCATCAGTTAAAATACCTAGATCACAAGCAGTTTTCACAGCTATCGTTGGAAAAATACCTTTCCCATCCATGGGTTTGTGAGGCCAACAAGCATAAGCCTCTTGTCCAAACTGATAGAGACTTACCAGCGACTTGGCAGGGAGGTGGTAGTGATTAAAGTGAAGTGAAACGCATTATGAATAGACTTTTGGACATTGCGTATAGTATCCGCGGCCTATCTTGAGTTCGCCCCAGAACTAACACAGATAATCGATTGTATATTTTTGTTAGCAGAGTGCCTTGTTGATATCTAAGATGGTTACAAAAACAATGGCGACCGTCGATTAATGCCGTTCCCTCCAGGAAGACGCAGCCGATTGTAAGATACTGCAGGACTCAATATACGCCGAGCACATAATAAATCTCTGTAGTATGGAGAGTAGCGGCGACTACGTTGCGTTTCGCGTAATCTCGTTTCGCATAACTCCGGTTTTTGGATTAATTTATGCGAAACGGTACAGTGTCCCGTTTTGCATAAACCGCTCCAATGACTTCTCTTATGCATATTCCCCTTTCGTATTAAGTCCCTGTTCGCGTAAGTGGGCACTTTATCGGGTCTGGAATGGAGACAACTAAATTCAAACATATAGACACCGGATAAATGTGCACCAAGTTTTAATTTTAATTTTTTTTATTTTAATTGGGATGGATTGCCCTCAAATTCTGTACCGTTTGTTTTAAATCTGGGACACTTATTCATGTGGAACCGTTGGAGGGGGGTGGGGGGATGTTAGCATTTTTCGTAATTTTTTGGTTCCGTATTACGCTGCCTCGCTCGCGCTATTGTGCTCGCTGCAGCCAATACATAACATCAGAGATGCTATTTTAATAGAGATGCCAACAAATCTTTACTTAATTATGATGCGAAACTGGATTACACGAAACGGGCAAACGTTTTCAGATTATACGAAACAGGATTATACGAAACGGGAATATGCAATGCACGATTATGTGAAATGAGATTATGCGAAACACGATGTCACTTTAGCGGCGGTTGTCATATCATCAGCATATTTGGAGGCATCTCTTTCAGAATCAACACAAAAATGATAGCAGCACTTTCTAAGGACGGCCCACTTTTGAAAACTTGGCAGCTTCTGTTATAGCCTATTAGTTTTTCGTTTTGGGTGAATATTGTTTTCTTTCGCCTACTCACACATTGTGAACAACAACTGTTGAGTGTTTTTTTTTTTCATCATCACTCCAGCTCACTTGTCGCGCTTATCAGTTCACAATATTGGCTCTATTCCGATCTTCTTTTCTTTAAAGGACAATTTTAACACTTTTTCACTTGTAAATCTTAATTCTTGGTTCTATTTTATGCTCTTAAAAGCAAAAAAATAAAAATAAAGTAAAACTGTGAGCCGTTGTGTACCGATTTTACTCAATCTGCAGCTAGAACGCCAAGCACCTAACTCACGACTGCAAGGCCAGCTGAGATAAACCTTACTGTGCCTCCGCGGCTTGAGATAGTGTGAACTAAATGGGTCAGTTTGAAAACATGGCTTCCTACTAGACCGGCTAAATTACATTCGGAACAGCTAGTTACAAGATGTTTCGTTATGCTAGTATAGACGATCATGAAACTTTGTTTGGACACATGCGATCATTATGACAAACAATTCACACGCAGATAAAAATTAAAGCGAATGCAATAAAAAACGACGAGCATGTTCATGGTGTGCATGGTAGCCATGAAAATAAAGCGAGCATGTTCATTCTTTTCACGGCAGCAAGACAAAGGGTGAACGTTCAGCAAGGTGACGGTTATTGTTGATTGATTGATTGATATTTTATTGAGCTTATTGGACTTACACCATTCGCTCATTATACTACGTACTAACTAACCTACTTAACCTAAGCAAATGCACAACAAGGGCCCAAGATTCCCGGTTTCCCCCGCACACCCCTATAGTCAGAATGCTTCGGGAGCAGGAAGAAGAGGAAAGACAAGATGACACCTGCCAGTCAGACGTCAAAACGCTGGGTCGCCCTGCAGAAGTTATTGTCGATTGCGCACTAACAATCAGTAAAAACGAAATATTACGCCAGGGTATAGGCCATCATGATGATTAAACCGTGAAACCACCCCAACGCCAGTACGATAAACGGGGCATTGTGGCTTCCTACTAGACGGTAACAGCTAGTATTAAAATACTTAGGCTTAAAAATGCATGCCTGTTGAGAGAGTCTCTATGGCTGTTGACGAAATGCTATTGACGTCTTGCAATTTAATGCCCAACACGAGGGGTAGTACCTATGATTCGAAATAAACAAATTTAAGGATTTTATTTTAACCCTAAAAATGAAATAACACTCGTACCATATCTGATTTTTTTTGTACCTGGTACCCTTTCATCCGGAAAAAAAATTGCAGGAAGAATGATTTTTCTTCATTTTTTTAGTGTTAACGAAGCACACAACATTAAAAACTGGACCTTCGACAATACAAGATAAACTAATGTGGGAAAGAAGAGAGAAACGATCACTGCCCCAATTGCGATGCGAACGTAGGGCCTTCATGTTTACTAAAAGGGAATTTCGCGGCGGGGTTCGAGTCCCAGTCAAGGCAGCTGTGCTTTTTTTTATCGTTCTTAAGTTAGTGTATCTTGCTTCCTCACAAGATCAGTCCTTAATAATGAAGCTTCGTTAACCTTTGACCTTGTTATTTATTGTTTCGGCTATTAACAAAACTGGAGGAGAATGGAAGAAAGGAGGCGTTGGCTTGGGTATCTAGAATTAATAAGACGGTATGGCTTTAACTAAACCACACGATACCTTACAATGAAGAAAGTAATTATATAGGCGAAAAAAAAAATTAGAAAAAATCAGTAGTGGACAGCCAGAACAGAGTAAGTTAGCATTCTGACCAAACGGCATTTTCCTTCGTCCGCGTTTCTCACGGCTCCATTTCTCTTCCGGGTGTGCCCGAGGCGTGGAGGGAAATGGGAGGAGGGAGGGAGGGGTGACCCATTTCATTCAGGGGCGAAGAGATAGCCAGTTAAGTGGGTGCGGCGCATGGGCCTATCAGCTGACCACGGCCGCACTTCGGCTGGACGTAATGCTTAAAAAAAACAAAGAACTGTTACGCTCGTTAAATAGCGATTGTAACGTTTTGAAACAGTTTTAGACCACATATTTTGTGTTTACTGTTTACATTACTACGATGCGACTTAAAGGGACATCACTCTATTAGAGCATCCTGCCTGAAATAGCTTTTGCGACATTTTATTTAGTGTAGACTGTAGAGTTAATGTAGCAAAGCAGTTTCTCACGAGGGAAAAGTAGGAAAATGAATGCCTTTGCAACATTTACACAAAGTAATGTTGCAAAACTGGGCCATACCCCCACCCCCCCCGCGGGGGGGGGGGGTGTACCTTTAAGACAAAAAATTCTACCTGAAGATTCAAACACGTAAATTCCAGAAAGAAAAACTTTGGTGATAATTGGTCGAGTAGAGCGAGGGCTAAATTCTCCATGAATTTGAATCTGTATTATATCTGTGTGTGTGTGTGTGTGTGTGTGTTATTAGAGGACGGACACGAACACAGGCCACTCATCTTCCTCCGTGTGAAGGTTTTTGTATTTATCGATTCGGAACCATACTTTTGTTTCACTAAACTTTTTGGAATGTACAGAAAGGCAGTGGTAGGGTAAGCAAACGGTTGCAAGTAATCGGCATGGAAGAGAAACCAAATTTAAACATTAAGGGCGCGTTTACGCGATGACTCGCCTTTGCATTCTCGCAGCTGAAATTTAATCGCGATGGCAAAGGTGTCGTTGCCATGGTAACAACGCTACCCGGATTAGCTAAATCCGCCATCGTCTGAGGAAATGCTTGCAGTCTTATAATTCGTGAAAGAAAGATAAAGAATTCCTCCTGACGAAACAATTTCCTCAATAGCTTCTAAACTCAGTCATTAACTCGTTTCTTTTCGAGCTGGCAGAGCTAAAACCGTCGCCACGTTGGAATTTCAGATAATTTCCAGCTTCTAGCTGCGAGAATGCAACGGCGAGTCGTTGTGTAAACGTGCCCTAAATCAGACACGCTCCCAGCCGTAGAGATGGCGACAGAAAGTGAGAAGGACAATTTTATTAGGTAATTCCAATCGGAAATGTCTAGATTCTTTTACATGCCATAATCGACACGAACACGAGGCATCACAGGGCACTTTTCTTCCCTAAAATGCGTAGGATGGATGAGGTCAGGTCCCAATGCTAAGGCAGACTGTGCGCATGTTTCAGGGTCATTGCGTATATTGTACTAGCCTACTGCAAACTGTAAACTAAAAAAATTTTTTTTAATATTCATCTTTTTATTTTATTGTAATTTTTTTTTCAGAAGCGGAGTTAATGATTAAGGTCCCTATTCTGAAACAATCCTTAAAATTCTATAGGAAGCTTTAAGGTTGGTTGGTTGGTATTGATATTCGGAAACGTAATTCAGTACAGTAACTAAACGAACCATCAAGGATTACCTCACACTTAAGTGGTATTCCGAACGATACCTCACCATTCAATCATTTCTCAAAATAAAGAAAATATCACGGATCCACGAGACACTCAAGGATTCGTGAAGTTTCGTGAAGCGCCAATAACAATTATTTCGACGTCACGCGGTTTTGGGAGCCTGTTTATTACTCTTTTAGACTAATACCCTGCGTCGTTCGGAACCTAAAAGAAGTTAAAGCCTTTCTCAGGACTCTTCATAACAAAGGAAAGCTCAACGGGAGGTTGAAATGAAATTGAGCTTGTGGCACACTGCTCCGTTCCGTTCTGTTCCGACGACGAAGAGAGCCTTCAGGGCTACCGTGTTAGCGACGGAAGTAATGTGTGCTGGGCCATCCGTTCCAGTCAGTCGCTAACTACGTGGCCCTGGAGGCTCTCTTCGTCGTCGGAACGGAACAGTGTGCCACAAGCTTTAGTGGGGTTCCTCAATTTCGAGGTAACCATCCGTAAGGACTCTTCAGAGTTTCAGTCGAGGAACAAAACAAGTGCGAATAGAGGCCTATACCCCCACTCTCCTCCGGCCTTCGTTTCATACGTCAACACAATCGGCTGTTGTCTGTTAAACTGGGACATTGACATTTCCAGGGGAACATGAAGTACTAGGCCCACCACTCGCGGTATTTTTGTTGTCCCACCTGTGAACGCGTGGCGTTGATACTGTTGGGGATTCTTATTTAAAGAGTTAAACGTACATTCTTCCCAGCGCCAATTTTCTCGATCCTCCTCATCAAGTATGGTCCCAAAGGTCTATTTACTTACCGTTAGTCAATCCCTTGCTAAAAATCGGTTTTAAAGTGTGGCGTCTAGGAGATTTTCTGTTGAATATTGGAAACTAATTTAATAGCATCCTGCGATTATATGATCCTTTGCACGCTTATAATAACCATGACGTTTCATCTGTGTGTGTTTGCATGTACTAGTTTTTAATCGTTTGCTAATAACAGGCCTCGCAGACCTCAAATTAAAAAATGTAGGTTAAAAAATAGGTTGTAAAATTTTAAATATAGGCTTTTATAGGTTTTTTGTCCGTTTATTTCATTCAGCACTTAAAGGGCAAATAAGGTGCTTTACTCTTGTTTATTGCAATAACTATATTGGCGTTGATTCACGCATCATGTAGTTTAGTTGGCTTCTTTCTGGTTAGTTAGTCTGATCAAACTTTGACGTCTTCAGAGCAGATTTTCTCGTATTAGGGGGTCAAGTTACTGCAATGAAATTAGGCTTAACGGGAGTTCAATTTAATTGTCTTTCATTTAGTGGTTCTCTCATCTTTGTAGGTGCTGTAAGTCAAGAGGAGTAGAGGAATACGCACGCACATAATATGGTATTATTGAAGTACATAAGCCTACAAATAAACCTCCACATTTATCAACTCTCGTAAATACAGAAAGAATAATTAAAATCCTTTGCATTTAATACAATATAACGAATGAAGTTAAGATTTACCAATTTTAGTACCATTCCTTGTGACTACATGCCGTTGTTAGCAGTTTAACTAACTAAAAATTCAAACCCAATCACAGTATAAAAACAGATTAAAGAAGGAGCTTTCGCCCAGCCTTACTGAGCATTTTAGTTTCATGAGTTCACATTTTAGTTTCGTGTGGTTAGTTTCACTAATTTTCACTAATTTTCACTTATTTTGCCTTTTTTTTTTTATCATATATGTTTTTAGGAAAAAAATGCATACATAAAAATTAAATCATTTAAAACACTGCTAATAAAGTCATCTAGTGGCAAGAAATGATAATAAAATTTGTAATCAAATTCTTTCTTTTTATTGTGTAAAAGTAATACTTACATCAAGGGAAGGGGGCAGAAACCAAGATGTTTTTAGAAATGACGACTGCTGAAAGCGACATTTTGAAGTTCAGGGATGTATTTTTCTCCAGTTTGGTCAGTGGTTATTTTAACTCGTGATCCTACCTTTAAAGGGCTAAAAGGTTGGGGTTATAGTTCAATTAAATATAGGCTTTTATAGGTATTATAGGTTTTTATAGGTTGGCTGTGTTTATATTACCGTTATTGCATCAACCAGCAAATAAACTCAATTTTAATAAAAGACACTCGAGCGTGAATCACCGCAGTACGAAATAGGAAAGGGCCGAAAACAAGTGCCAAGCTCAAATAAACTTTTTTAATGTAACACCTCTCATTGACAGCCCACAAAATCATTATTCAATTAAAACTATCGTAAAATTATTCAAAATTGCACGGAAAAACCTTAAATTCTTCAAAACGATCATGGTTGCCAAGCTACCTACTGCACGGAGCAATACAAAGACAAGACAGTCTTGCAGTTGATATCTGAAAGGTGGACCGCTACCAGGAAGATGTTTGAATAACCGTAATGCTGTTCAAACTGCAGGACAGGATTAAGTCAGGAGGCATTATTAAACTACGACTGTAATTTTAAAATACTAATGATAATAAGTAGTGATTTAAGAAATGATTTAATTTTTTTCTTGTGCGACTCATTCTCAATTACTTTTTCCCGGGTGTGTGTGGATTTTATGAGTACCCTGCCGATAACCAAGTTTTTAGGTTTATGAACTTCGACTCAACGAAAAGGAAATCTGGCAGGACGTAAGCGGTAGTCAGTCGATCCATTTCGTTTAATACCTAAAACGATGAGATTGCAATTCAAAAACAGATCGCTCCAGAACCAGCTTTGAAAAATATAGGTTATTATAGGTTTTATAGGTTATTTTGGCAAAAATATAGAGCCAGAATTAAAATATAGGCTTTTATAGGTTTTTATAGGTTGGCTGCGACCCCTGTAATAATTACCATGAGATCAAAAATCTAAAGGACTAAAATGGTCGCGTCCTTTCTTGAGTCCTCCCATGATGCAACGGAAATTATCGAGTGAGCCGTACTGGCCGCAGTGACAGAGATGAAAAAAGTGGCGGCCACTCAACGTTCTAAACTTCGTCAAGGAAAAGCTAACCACAGTCAAGCCAGGGAAGTAATTCTAATCGATATCAGCAAGATGTATTCCCCAACAGTACCTTGAAAAGTAAGAAGGATTCATTAAAGGCTACTGCAGAATACACTGGAGTAAGTTATTCTACCGTAAATACAATGCAAGAACAACAAATTTGGGTTTGGAAGAATCTCATTGAGCTTGACTGTTGATCAAAACAGTCTTTTGTGACAGAACAAAAATATGGTTCACTTTCAGACTATTCGGACTTTCAGACCGAATAGTGATAAGAGCCAGACGTCCTGTTTTATCTCGTAGTACTGAATAAACGTTCGTTTCCCAGTTTTTTTCTTTCTAAAAAGTAATATATACAAAATTTACGCCCCCACCCCCCGCACACACACACACACACACAATCAATCCCAACCTAACCACACGTTTTTGGTATATGTTGTACGATTAGAGGGGGAAAAAAAATTACTACAAAACCAGCTTCGCTTAAAAAAAAAGCACACACCCTCAACCTCGTATCTCTATAAAAATTTACAACTCTGGAGGCGCACAAGTAAACAATAAGTTTTTCAGAATAAAAACCGTGAATTACAATTTGACCTGCAATTTCAGAGAACAAGAATTATACTATTTAGAGAACAAGAATTATATTAAAATGTTCCCTAAAATTGTAGGTCTGTTTCTGATTAGTTTTGTCTTAGACCCAAAACTAACGACACGAATGAACAACTCAAGTGGTTGTTCATTTAATTTTGTGTGCCTGTGAATTTTCATGTAGATACATGCGTTGCCGTCAGGGGCGTCGTAAACTCAAAAAATTAGTGGTGGGGGTGGTGGTGGTGGTGGGGGAGGGGGGGGGTAGGCCAAAATTTTTCCAACTAGGGGACTGGGGGAACGCTTTAATGAGTTTGAGACAGCTGGAAGGAATTGACACTTTTTGACACTTTTTCAAAGGAAGGGCTGGTACCAGGCAGCCAGCCGTCCGCGCACAACCAAAAATCGTGTTTTTTTTATGGGAAATTGAGATGCGGCTGGGGCATGTATTTCCCCCCCCCCCCCCTTCCCTCGTTCCCCAATGGCACGACACCCCTGGTTGCAGTGTGATAAGTTTGGAAATGCGAGTTGAAAACAAAGCAACCGTAGTGTTACATACACTAAGAATCTCGTAAGGACTATCATTCGTGAAATCATTTTTTTTTTCAAGTAAAGAACAGAAACAAGTATTCTTTCTTAACCACTTATGCCTCCAGTAGCAACGTTTATTTCCGGTTTTTTTTTATTAACACGAAAAACCTTTTTTTAAGCGTTATTCGCGCCTGCTAGAGATAAAAAAAAGAAGATTTTTTTTTTCTTCCGCTGGCATATCACACGCCTACCAATGAACGGATTTAAGCAGCTTTCCCGCAGAGCAGTCTACAATGCTGGTTACATGCAGGGAGCTCCACGACTGCCGGCAAAAAAAAAATTGATGACAATTTTTCAAATTACTCAAGAACCGGCGCGCGTATTATAATGCGGTACAAATTGAAATTATTTTTGTCAATAGATCGCCAAAGAAAAATTATAAGATACTGGCCTAAAAAATTCTAAAGCGTGATGTTAAAATACGAAAATCATCCCGGTTTGCAACGACCCAATTTCTGCATTCATGCTGTTTCGTCTACTTCGCCCAAGGCCAACTGAGATAGTAGCTGTGTTCATCACTGTGGGGAACGGAGCTATTATCGTAGTTGGCCTTGTATCTACGCAGAGTCTCGCGAAACGGTGCGATTTTATAAACTCTGAAGACGCAGTGCAGTAATAGTAAGATAAATAAATACGGATGTAAACCTATTGCCTTTTAATAATAACAATAACGTTCTTTGCTCCATTTAAAGTGCAAAGTAGACATGCGAGGGTCGGGGTGGATCACTAAACGCACATCATTTAAAAAAAAACTAACTTAAGCAAATTCACATTAACAAATGCAGTCAAAATTAAAAAAAGTTAAAGACTTCTTGAGGAAAGCAATTGGGTTTAAAAAGGAAGAAATCTAGAATGAAGGAGAATGGGGGGGCGGCCGGCCTCAAGGGCAGTTTTCAGGGCGCAGTAAGTGTGCCCTTAAATCATAAGTATTTTTTTGCGGAAGACATGTAGAAGGTGCCGAAATAATGTCATTAGAGAGCGAGTTCCAAACTGGAACCAATCTCACACCAAAAAATGCTCTCCTGCAATTCAGGTTATACCTGCGATTTAGCCTAACGTGATTTTCCTGGGTTCGAGTCTTGCACTAACAGTACCCAATGCATCATTGTGTACAAGCTCAGCTCAACACGAATTGTGTAATGGCAGTACCTATTTCGTGCACATGTGCATATTTCGGAAGTTTTCTGTTCTACCAGTACACTGTCAGTGCACAATTACTCACGTTGAGGCTCAAAATACCACCTTCCAGCCAAATTTCTTTGTTCATTCTCTAGACAACTCTGGCGAAAGTTCCTATTGGGTCTCACGGTCTGTCAGGTCCGAACTCAGGGAACTCGAATTTTTTGTTTGTTTATTTTACATAACTTTTTTTACGAAATAATTTTCGAAATTGAAAATCTTACGCAGAAATGTGTATCGGCACCTGTTTTGATTCCCAAATTCACTTTTAACCAGGGATGACTGGATGAGGTAACACACAACCAAGTTATCCTTGTGTCATTTTTTTTAGGTATGTAAATTTCTTTGAGCCTTATGCAATATGAAACAGATTAATGCAGGCATAGATTAACCGGCTTAGTTTCGGACCTCACAATTTTAGAAGACGAAAGCATTTAACGGAAGGAACATAACCGGGAATCTGAACTGGCAACCTCCCATCATCACAGAGTGTGAAGTAACGTCCCAGAATTTCCAGAAAAGAGTTCGTAGCTGCTGAAGGATGCAGGTATTTCGTCGCTCTACCCTGACCGGTACTGAATGAAGGGGAATTTCCAGGGTCTCCCCTTCCCCCCACCCATCCAGTCACCGACGAGTTTGACTTCTTTGAACTCTGCAACCGCTTAGCTAGACTAAGAAAACTACAACGCCCTGCAAAAAGGACTTTCCGTACACCCTTGGTTACTTAACGCTTCGGTGAATTAGGGTTTACAGAACTCCTTCTTGGAGAGCGCGGCAATGACAACCTGAAAATATCCCAAAAAAACTCAAAACGCATGTTTTTTTCCGAGTGAACCATGACCATGGTGGCCTTTCATAGCGTAGGAGAGGTAGGCTAGCACCCCACTACCTTAACTTGAGTAACGCGAGTTCAAGAACAATGGAATAAATACGTCAATGACCAAATTCAAATTTTTTGTTAGCTCTCCTCAGTTTTTGTTTCTTGAAGTACAATTACTAATTCTCACGTTGTTGCTGTTCATTTTCTAGTTTAAGGTCTATATCATGTTAAGGTGCAAAAAGAGCGTGTGATTCTTGATCTGAACTTGCTTTCTGACCAGTTTCGACCCTGCTAAGCATGATGTTCCCCGCTGCGCAAGATGCCTTTCCTTTGGCAGCACGTGACAACCCACTGAGCAATTCTCTCTGACGTAGGGATTATTGCTGTAAACAGGATTACATCGTGTAGAGACATCGACTTGGAGAGGGCTTCCGCCTTTGCTACGTCAAAACATTCGGAAGCAAAAAACAAACGAAGTAGACTAGTTTAATGGAATCAGCAATCGTGTTTATACAAGTCGGAAAACCGCGCTGTAGACACTTTTGCCTGGTCTGAGATGCGACTTCGCCTCGCTTGTCTGCAAGGCCAGCTGAATTAGAAGCTGCCTTTCTAGTAGAAATGAGGAACACAGCTTCTATCTCAGATGGCATTGATTAACTGTGGTAGGACGTGGTTCGACCGTTATGAACCTCTACGTTTTGGAACTTATCGTACAAAAATGTCATAAGAGTAAACAGACGCACCAAGTCTTCGCCACTGAAAGTAGTGACATTAAAAGTAGAATCGGAATGGCTGCTCCCGAGTTTGATCGCTCTGCCTATGTGCACGGTAACTTATGAACGCCTTATCCCATTCTTATCAGATTTTCCGTAATAATTCTATGGCCTATTTCTGGATTTAAGTTTGTAAGCAGTGTCAGATTGGGCCGCCCGGGAACCCCTCTAAGAGGCCCATACTTAAAAAAAAAATTCTGTTTTGAAAAATTTTAAATGAAGTATGAAAATTGCATCTCGAAGTTGCAGGGAAACATTTCAAATTCACTCTAGCTTACAGGGCTCCGACTCGGAGTCCCCCCCCCCCTTCCCCCGAATAACAAAAAAAAAATAACGCCATTATATATTTTTTAAATATTATTTTGAAAAATGTGAAGTGAATTCGTATATAAATTGCAGCGAGAAGTTGCAGGAAAACTTTTCACATCCACGTAGACTACTTTAGAACATGCTAGGGCTTCGTCCTGGACCTCCCTCACCTCCATATCACACTACAGGAGGATCTTATTTCAAAAAGATATTTTGTTCGAAAACTTTCAAATGAATTCCGATGAAAATTGAATCTCTTAAGCATTAGAAAACGTTTCAAATTCACGCAAAAATTCTATATTCTAGCCTGCGTCAATCCCCCCCCCCTCCGCCCCCACGAGGTGCTCCGAGGCCTCTGCAGTACATTCCCGGGAAGGCCCGAGCCCTCCCAATCCGACCCTGTTTGTAAGGGGATCCGGGGTTTTTGACTCTCGGATATGTGAAGATAATCATACATCAAATATGCAGGGAATCAATTTTTAAATTAATGAGCAACACCTTAATTAATTAACCCTTTCAGTCACGATGGACAAAACAATCATAGAGCCAGAGGTGCAGAGGAGGGAGGGGGACGGGGGAATTCAAGTTCGTTTCTCTACGCTTATCACCACCTTTGTGATGGAAAGGTACATGAACAATCACACGTCAGTGGTTCAAATCCCACGCCTCCCCCTCCCCCCCCCCCCCACCCCCTGCTCGAGAAAAGTACCGACAAGTTGACGGGTGACTGAAAACATTTAAAGACTAGACACACAAAGCGGCAGATAAAAAAAAAAGCACTCACGTCCATGTAATGCAAATACGAAAAACCGACTATATCTTCGGAAAATTTGCCCCACAAATTCCCTTTTCTCAAATCCGTCCCACAAAAATTAATTAAAAAAGAGCAAATCAGATAGCGAACGATATCAGCTACTAAAAAGACAAACGCAGACAAACAAAATTCGGCATTTCCAGGTGAGTATTCGATCTCGCTCGCTTCACTCGCCCGACCACAAAACTCTGTAAATATTTGAAGTGCAACGTTCATCTTCAAACCATTAGCGTCCTCCAACCATTCCTAAAAAAATTACATCACACATCAGTTAGAAATAAAAAAAAAACCACGACAGACAGGTATACTACAAGGTTCAGCACCACTTACTAGAATTAGCACCCCACTCACATTATAATATTTTATATTTTTTTAGCTCATTAGTTAGATCATCGTTAGATCAGATTAGATCAACTGATTTTATGATTAGATCAAGTACGATAAGGGCACAATTACAAATTTATTGAAGGGGGGGGGGCTAAATCGGCATTTTTAAAAAAACAAAGTGCTTAAAATGTGCTCAAAGAAGACTAGGTTCCATTTAGCATCGTTAGATCAAAAAGATTACGATTTTCAGCGTTAGATCAAAACCGGAAGTACCTTAAATTAATAAAAACAGCAGGGGTGGGTAGGGGGGCTAACTAGGTACTTTTTAAAACTGGTCTATTCGACTAGAAAAAACTAGACCAGTGCAAAATCGTTAGATCATATAAGATAACAATTTTTAGGGTTAGATCAAAACCGGAAGTACCTTAAATTAAAATTTAAACATTTAATAGGGAAGGGGCTAACTAGGTTTTATTAATTGATCTATTCACCTAGAAAAAAAGCTAGACGGATGTAGAATCGTTGGATTAGATAGATAGTTGATGGTTAAGGTTTAAGTAAACCAAATTCAAAAAGGCAAAGGAAAACGAATAAGCTTTTCTCACTGTTGCTGAAATGTTTAGTCAACGTGAAACCGTAATGCTGTCCTAAATACGGAACTAAAGTAAAAAATAAAATGAAGGGATCGTAAAACTGGATTAGCTTTTCCATCTAATAATTACTCATAAAAAAAAATGAATTTCGTCAATTTTGACCAAAACGATGTGATCACAAAACAAAATTTGATAAGGATTCCCTAGTCTGGGTTCAGACGCTGTTTTTGCCCGGCAGAGAGGCTTCGTCTGAACCCAGACTAAGGATTCCCCTCAAAACAAAACTTGTTTAGGATTCCCACCAAGCTTTCCGGCCGTTTGAATGGCCGTGAACTCAAACGCCAAGCTCTTTTGCCAAGTTAATCCCACCGACTAAGACTTCAAACGTTAAATAAAATAATTAAAAACTGCCCAGTAAGCAACTTTTATATATTTCATTAACCTTCGAACTAAAAAGTTCCATTTTTAAGACAGTAGCGATTCTACCGATACTAACGAATCTACATCGGTCTAGCTTTTTTTTTCTAGTTAAATAGACCAATTTTGAAAAGTACCTATATAGTTAGCACCCCCTATTTTTCTTTTATTAATTTTAAGTACTTCCGGTTTTGATCTAATGCTGAAATCCTGATCTTATCTGATCTAACGATTCTACACTGGTCTAGATTTTTACTAGTTGAATAGACCAGTTTTAAAAAGTACCTAGTTAGCCCCCCCCCCCCCTCTGCTATTTTTATTAATTTAAGGTACTTCCGGTTTTGATCTAACGCTGAAAATCGTGATTTTATCTGATCTAACGATGCTAAGTGGAACCTAGTTTTTTTTTTTAACACATTTTGAAAACTACGTCGGTAGTTTTTTTTCTTTTGTTTTTTTTTAAATTTCCTCTAATGTGATGAATTATATGGCTTCTGATCGTTAGCAGGGACGTTTTGCGTGGCTTTTATTATTATTTGTTATTTCTATGATGCTTCTTATTTTTAGTCCGCAATAGCCCTTATATTTTCAATTCTTATTTTATTAACTCTTCCATTAACAATAGAACGAAAAAGATCATCAAATACAGCATATTTTATTTCCAAATTAATCTTCTGATTATTAGTAAGTAATGTTTTACTATTAGCTAAATAAAAATATACACCTATACTAAACCTTATTTTAAATAAATAAGCAAACAACTAGATACCCGCCAATACGTCAAGCATATCACTACAACCAAAAATTACCTAATAATATTAAAACACCATTATTATAATTCCAGTAGATCATTAGCAATCGAGATTTCAATATAAGGAAGGGCACAATTACACATTTTAAGCATTTTGTTTAAAAATGCCGATTCAGCCCCCCTTCAATAAATAAATTGTACCCTTATCGTACTTGATCTAATCATAAAATCAGTTCATCTAATCTGATCTAACGATGATCTAACGAATGAGCTAAAAATATTAAAAAAAAATTATGGTAATTCCCCGTTGTGATCGGTCCCGTCGTTTCGTTCCCCGACTAGCAAACAGAGTCGGTGCGTGTGAACGAATAATATCATGCAAGGGGAGGGGGGGCCGCCGGGGGTAATTAGAAGTGTTTCGGCCAAAGGGTGTGCCGTACCCAGTTTATGATGTCACATATTTTTTTTTTCCAAAAGAGTAGTGTGTATTTATTTGCATGGTACATTTAGTTTTTCTTTCTTTGTTCAAGTTCCCAATAACCTTTTTATTTTTACACCCTGCTTCAAATATAAATAAATCCAGAATTTGTCCTCCACACGGGGGACACGGGGGATGTTTGTGACATCATTTTCAAGAAGGGGACTTAAAAAACGTTGTGACGCTATGTCGCAGGGTAGGGGGGATGGTGGTTGTGGAGGAAAAAAAGCAAAATTTGCATGAAGCAAGTAGTGGTAAGGCCGACTTAATCCTTACCTTCGTGGCTCTCCGAACCCCTATCCCCCTCATCACTGACACTTGATTTAAAACAACTACAAAAATTAAAAAAATATAAGTGGTAAGAAAGTATAGTATAATCACAAGGAATTGCGTTATTTATTTATTTTCATTGCGATGCGGTTATATAATAACATAACCTCGTTAAAAAAAAAAAGCGCCCGAACAGGGACTCGAACCCTGGACCCTTAGGTTAAAAGCCTAATGCTCTACCGACTGAGCTATCCGGGCAGTTGGTTACACGCTCAGCAGCGCACAACGTAAGCATTACTTCACAGCTACGTACCGAGCTGGCTTAGATAAATAGGTTAACATTCTGGCGAACAGCTGAACCCTCGCAGCTCCTCGATAGTATAGTGGTGAGTATCCCCGCCTTTCCCGGTGGTTGGCGGGTTTCGATTCCCCGTCGGGGAGAGCTTTTTTTTAATTCATTTTTTAAAATAGTTTTATTGTTTGTAAATATGAAAACTACTCTTTTTTTTTTTAAGCGCAATTTTTTTTCTTTCCTTTCATCATTGGCTTAAATACTGTTTGTTGTATGCTTCCCCTTAAATAAGGACAGATGAAAACCTTGTTTCTCTGGCTAGTAAAATGTCGAAAAAAGGGGATACTTTGATACTTTCAGTTCAGGAAAAATACAGTAATGTCAAAATCATAATCAAGACACACGCTAGATAAAACGATAACATCCAGATAAAATATATACTATATGAGCGTAGCGACCACTAGACACGTTGTGTCTTTACAGCAAAGGCAGTTTGGCTGTTTTCAGGCATGTGACAGAAAAAGCTGAAACTTGTTAATCGGGAGACTTTGGTCGCCTGACAACATAAAATTCACTATTAAGGACACAGCTTACCGTTTTCTTGTTGAAAAAACGACGTGAATAACGTTGATATTTGCCTAATTGGCTAACGTTTTTTTGTATCACGAAAATAAATTCTTCCATGCTAATCCCACCGACTAAGACTTCAAACGTTAAATTAAATAATTGAAAATTGCGCTGTAAGCAATTTTCATATATTTCATTTAACCTTCGAACTCGGTGGGATTAGCTTGGCAAAAGAGCTTGGCGTTTGATATCACGACTTCACACGGCAAAAAGTTTGGCGGCAATCCTTAACAAGTTCAGTTTTGGGGTAGATTAGGAATTAGCAGGTGTTTCAACACATCGGTGACAAATAACACTAATCTGGTATGGAACACCCCTTTTCCCCTCTTGTCAGTAATCCTGTCTCCGACCGGCGCGTGAGGATCTTGGACTTCTAGTACAGTCAATCTGATAACGGAATTAGACAAAATTGAAACAGAAATTAACTCTTAACGGTTTCTGAACGTAAAAATTGTGATAATAACGATGGCGTGAAGTCTACCACTGTATGGCTGCTCGTCTTCCTGATTTTGACGTCTTTATGACGTGTTTTGGACATGTAAATTAATGTATTGTGGCCGTACTATAGAACACTGACAATAACGTCACATTATTACATATAACTCTATGCGTCTTGCTGAAGCCGCGAGCGGATTTCTTAGACTTAAATCACGCGATTTTTGCCAATTTGGCCAACTTTGCTGAAATGTTTAGCAAGTGGAATCTTTTCTTTTCCGATTACAACCTCGCAACATAAGGGATCGGAAAAAACAACGTTTTTTTAAGCCTAATAAATCTGCTCTCAAAGCACTGCCTTGACTAGAAGTGCCGTTGTATTGTTTCCCCCTCCATTTTAATTTAGTGCCCCTTCATGTATGCATAAACCCATACTAGGAAACAGACTTTGGGCCTATTGTAGGTGGAGCGAACAGACCTTTATTTTAAATTTATATTTATGTGTATCATTTTAATGACTGTACCATATGTGCTCCTTAAAAATCAAGGAGAAATACTCACTCGGCTAAGTTTGGGCTATTTGCCTTTTGTTGTGACGTACTGCAGTTATTTGTAGGTCTTTTAGCTTTATTTTCAAATAGGCCACAGCTACGTATCATATTTATAATTTATTAATATTATATTAATAGGCTTTTGTTCGCTCCATCATTTAGTGTGTGTTTAGTTCTTTCAACATCCGACACTAAAGATGTGACCCATCGCCGCCGACAAAAAATAAAACGGCACGTTTGTAACGGCTGGTTGGGCTGTCGCCGCTAATAATTCTGACATTGTTTACAACAATAATTGCTGCTGCGCAAAGCGCCGTCCCCAGATTTGATTTGATTTTATTGAGCGTATAGATTCTGACAATCATTCGCTCAAACTATCCTACTTCAATTAACTTAACTTAAGAACTAACACTCTACTAACTCTAAATGACACAATGGGGTACAATGTAGAAGCCCCAGATTACAAAATGTTAATAATAAAGCATTTAAAGGGTTTAACGAGCGTTAACCACTCCTGGTGCGTTAACCCCAGACATAAGGCCCTATGTCTGCAACAGCCAGATTCCCAGGCGGTCACCCACCCAAGTATCAATCCAGCCCAATGCTGCTTAACTTCGGTGATCTGACGAGAACCGGTGTTTCCAACACTGCATTTAACTGTAAGCATTTAACTGTAAGCCAAACAATCAGCAGTGCGATAGTTGTTAACAATAATCAAAAGATTCAGCAGGTTGGCAATGCTGCCGCTGGTCTAACACTAGTTTTGACAACACCACCAATGAAAATATTGAGGCGCATACCTCTATCACGCTCAGCGATAGAGGTCTTAAAAGCACGTTACAATCCATCAGTAATGGTCACAATATTGTAGGTCAAAAAGTGTTAGCTCTTAGGCTACTTTAGCCTTTAGGCCTAATTTTTAGTTGTCATTTTTATTTCGTAAGTAGCAGCTGCGTTTGAGGTTAGGCGTATTGATTAATGCACCACGGTATCGAGACTACACGTTGATACACGTTGCCGTGGCAACGAGGAATCTTTAAACTATTAGACGCAGCCATGTTGTTGTTTCGTGCTGTATGTAAATACATCGACTGCTGTATAGAGTCGTTTTATATGTATAGCTTCACCGTGATCGACGATTTAGGTTTCATATTCGAGATTCCCATTGCTATAATGTAAATGCACAGTTTCGTCGCATGCTGAAGGTAATCCCTCCAAGAATTCTTTTTTTTTCAAATGATAAACGGTTTAGAAAGTACAATTCATAGACCGTTTTTGGACGCACTTTTGAACAGCTATATTTCGGGCACTTATCAACTGGTATAAAACAATGTACATACGTCATCTGCCCAATATTCAAAGAATGCATCTGCCAAATTTTATTGTAATCGGTTCATGCGTTTGACCGTAACTGCGCGGCAAACAATTTGTGTTGATAGGAATCACCGGCGTTTCTTGTTTTTTTTTTTTTTTATGTTTTGTAGTGCGGAAAATCACAATTCATTTTTTTCTCATAATTTTAAAATGGTGCTAAAAATTTGAAGTTACTAACTAAACTGTAGCAATAGTGGGGCTGAAAAGTTCCACATCTGGCAACCAATTTGCCCCTTTGGTTTCAGTACATGGGTAGAGAAATCTAAAAATCCCGGGCACAAATTTTCATGCCCCACTCCAACCCTCTTTCCTCACCCCCCCCCCTCCCCCCCGCGGGCGCCCCCCAAAAAAATAAAAAACTGTTTTTTGGCTTTAACTCCTAAACCGTCAACAAATCAAAGAAACATAATGTGAAGCACACAATTCTGGGCAGGAAAAGTGATATACATCTTTACGTAAAATCAGCGCTGAACCCCAAAAACGTATTTAAAGTATATCACCCTTCATTTGCACAAAATTGCTCCTTTTTTTCAATTGGTTGTTACAGGCATTTTTGTGTTCAAGTGCTCTTGCAAGCCCTCTAACAGCCCGAAGTAGCAGTTTGTCAACTTGGCTTTTTTAAATAATTCGATGTAATCTTTTGACGTGTTGGGTCAAATTCGGTTGTGCACATAGAGGGGAATGAACTGAAATACACAATGTTTCCAGATTACGACGGGTGCACAACCACATTAAATCCAACACCAATAGATTCAAAGATTACATGGAATTATTGAAAAATTTTCAAGTTGTCAAATTCCGACACCAGGGGAGCTTCAGGAAACCCATATAAATGCTGGATTCAATCATACTGGCACTTCGTGTGGTGCTAGAAACAAGCACACATCGACGTCCCCTCTAGTTTTAAATGTTTTAAATTGTTTTATGGTTCTCGCCGTTTTTAACACGTCCTGGCAAGTTCTGCCTTGTTAAGATGGGACATTTTATTTGCAACTTAACTCATGGCTTTCTAAGTGTTTTTTTGTCATTTGTTTTTATTTGTCACTCTCGACAATGGCTCTGAACTGAGCCGAAACGTCGAGTTTTTATGTATATTTGCGCACTTTCCGGCTTTTACTCTGTAGCATTCCTCAAGCTTTTTTTTAAGTTTAATTAACTGGAATTTTAGGAGCATAAAATTAGTGGTCTTACATTTTCCAGCTTGTACGGAGTCCTTTTTTGGAACCGGCAACAAACGGTCTTATTGTGTGCGCGGTGTATCTTGAGTCCCGCAAATATTTCGTGAGCGACTACGTCTTCCTGGATGGGGTGGCTTTAATAGATGGCCGTCATTGATTTTGTAACCATCTTGGATATCAACAAGGCACTCTGCTACTGAAAACGTACAATCGATTGTCTGTGTTCGTTCTCAAGATAGGCCACGGACACTATACTTTTCACATTTTCTTCGAAGAACTTTTTTTTAATCTTTCATCAAAATGGAAGGAATGAGAGAAAGCGACTCCTCCGTTAGGGCCTAAAAAATATAACCTTACCTGTAATACACTACCATCGTCTAAACAAAAAAGGAAACAAAACAAAAAAACTTAAGAAATCTAACCGTAAGTATACCATAGTGCAAAAGCATACTGAACGCAAAACAGTCGCATTTCTTTAGTTCACCCCTACTTTTTTTAAATAAATATAGACTAGGTACATATGTACACTCAAAAAGCCTCATCTCAACCACCCCAGGCATTTGGGGGAGAGATGAACCCTTTGATGCCTCGTGCTCATGTCTATTGTGGCATGTAAAAGATCGTAGGAATTTCCGATGGGAATTATCTAGTAAAATCGCCCCTCTCTCCTTCTGAAGTTAGGGCTTCAACAGGGAGTGCGCCAAACCAACAAAGTGTATGCAGGTTTATCTGTTTATGGTTTCCGGTTTTCCGTCACCCCTACAGCCCTGGCTTAAGTCAATTGATTTGATCTCCCGAATACGATGCCACCAACGGTTATTTATTAAAAGATGAGTTCTGTTTTATGGGTATACCGTCCGTAACATCAACCACTGGTGTTATTATTTAAATTTCAGACAAGACTAAATACAGCAACAAGAGTGTATGGTTGTCAAAGGGAGGTGGAGGCAAAGTGTCAATCAGGTGTATCCGCCCACGCCCCCCCCCTCCCTCCCCACCCCCTCTCCTCTCTCATTAGGCCTATTATGTGGATGTGGTGCAGAGCACAGCAGGAGGTAGGTCTATGGAGCCGGGTCATTAAACGATGTTCGAGCACGAGAGACGCTCGAGGAATTCTCCACCGCCATTGTCTTTTTTTTTTTTTTTCAATGTTGTTGTGTGAGTGTAAAAGAATAGAGTTTTTTCAAGGACTAAGTTTGCCGTTAGTTTGTGGAATCTTGGTGTACTACACAGCATGGTATCTACCCACCGTAGCACCGAGCTAACTATTCAAACCCCGGTCGTTATATCCGTGTTTATCCGTATTTATACGTGTTTATCCGTGTTTATCCGTCGAAAATAGAAGGGGGTTTAGAATGAAGATAGCCGTCCAATGTTCAAAAATTGAAGTATACCAAATGCACGGGAAGAC
>JAHWFP010004896.1:11149-30667 GCA_023313725.1 Lithobius niger | reverse complement strand
CGTCCTGTGTTCAAAAATTGCAGTGTAACAAATGCACGGGAAGACATTGCAATCTGGTTCGTTTTTATGGTAAGGGGAGAAAATGAAAGGGATTTAGAATGAAGATAGCCGTGGTTCAAAAATTGCAGTACCAAACGCAAGGGGAGACATAGAAATGTGGTTTGTTTTTATGGTAAGGGAGGAGGGGGTGGGTGAGTGGGATGAAGGCGTCTATGAGGCGTTTTCAAGAATTTTCAGCACAAGCACAGATAAAACTGCACAACATCACGCAATAGTTTTCAGACGCTGAAGGTGAGAGGCATGACCCGTTCAAATAAACGACTGGAGTGGGACGTGACGTCATTAAACAATAGCTCACGACGCTAGCCCCTTTTTCTCCCCGACTGTATTTCAATAACTGCGTTATGAATTATCTGCATAAGCAGTTTAAAAAAAATATTAGCCTACGCCGTTGCAGTACGTGCCAGAGGTGTGCGCTTCAACATTGTCGTAGGAAGCGGCGTAGGAACCCGCGGATATTTTGAATCTTTTGATTTTTGTGAAGTACTATCGTTACTGACAATTGCTTAGCCTGCAGTTAAATGTTTTATTGTTAATATTTTAAATCTAAGAAAGATACTCTGCAAGAAATATAAACAATGTAAGCATCATTGACGGTGACACTTTCTTTGCCAGCCTAACACGGCGGCTAACGTGGTATTTTACTACGGCGGCGATGGCGTGAAGAGGCTGCAAACAACGAAACGGAAACTAAATGTGGGAGTAAACGAAAGCATCTTAAAATTTATATGAAACGTAGCCTAATTAAAATAAAAAAAAAGCTGAAATGTAAAAAAAAAAAAAGCACCAGCAAAGAACTTCAGCTCAAATGCAATCGAATGAATATTAAACCCCAGCTTTTTAAGGACCATTACCAAGTATTTATTGCAAAGGCATTATAATGAGAGTAAATACAAATTTAAAATAAACTTCTCTCTGCTCCGCTTACAATAGGGCAGTTACATTTGCCGCCATATTGGCACCAGTATGGGTTTTGGAGGGCATAACTACAAGGTGCACTACATAAAAATGGAGGGAAAAACAACGGAAGAGCGGATTTCTTAGGCTTAAAATAACGTTGTTTTCGCCAACAACAAAAATCGCGCGTTTTAGGTCTAAGAAATCACTCTTCACAGCATCGGCTTCAGTATGACGCCCTTCTGTTTCTCTCTGCAGTGCCCCTTGCAGCTAACCCATTAAGCCTCCAGCATAGAGTTATATACAATAATACTACGTCGTGTCACTGCTCTATAGGCCCAAAGCCAGTTTCCTAGTAAAAAGTGTAAAACAATACTAACTGCATGATGTCATTAAACACAATGGGTTTAAGGAAAATCATTAGGATTGGTTGCTGGCCCCCGGGGGGGGGGGGGGGGGGAGAAGGGGATGCAGGAAGGACTTGCTAACCGGCAAAAATCTGACATTAGAAACAAGTCTTTGTCTCTGAGAAAAACTGAAAGTAAGTTTCAGGAAATCCTCCCCGTCATCGTTGTTCTGTTCACTTAAAATATTGCTTTGTTATTGCAAAAAGTACTATATGAACTGTTCAGTAAACAAGGAAGCCAGCTATTAAGTGCACAAAGGTAAACAAGAAGACGTTTTGGGGATTTCGCCCCGAAACGTCCGAGTGTTGTTTACCGTTGTGTACTTGTCTGGCTTTCTTGTTTATTAAAGGGATATACCTCCCAGCGCCATTTTTCTCGATCCTCCACATCAAGTACGGCCCCAAAGGTCTATTTACTTGCCATTAGTCTTTCCCTTCCTAAAAATCCGTCTTAAAATGTGGCGTCTAGGAGATTTTCTGTTGAATATTGGGAACTTTATTTACGTTCTTCCAGAACGTATATGATGTTTTGCGCGCCAACGATGACATTGAAATTTTATCTGTGTGTGCACAGTACTAATTGTAATCGTTTGCTAGTAATTACTATGAGATCAAAAATCTAAAACACTAATGCAGCAAAAATTTGAATTAATTATTCCAATATCGCCGAAGTAAAATTATAATACACTAGTCTAGAAAATTATAAATTGTGATTTTAAAATGCAAGAATCATTCCTGTTTTTGACGACACAATTAATGCGTTCACGCTGGCTTGTCTATTAGGCGCAATGCCAATTGAGACAGTAGCTGCGTTGCTTCGGTGCGAGGAACGAAGCTACTGTCTCAATTGACCTTGGCTATGACAAATGCGCGGATGCGATCGGCGCGTAGCTGTTATAAGGTAGGCCGGATGTTGCTTTAAAACAATGCTTGGTCGGATGTCATGTATGCCATATGGTGTGAACAGGATATAGTCTTGATAACTAGCATGGTTATATACTTGTTCTGTACGAATGGACTACGTATAAGAAAAGTCTCAGAGGGAGGAATGAATTTGTCGATAGCAGCGCGACTTTTGACTTTAAAAAGGGTGTGACAGCGCCACTCACGAGAATTCCTGTTATTTTTTGTTGGATACCCTTAATGGTCGGGGCCCCAGTTCGTACCCTCACACCCCTGCTGCCCTAGCCAAGCTAATAGCTACGGCCCTTCGTTCTTCAGGATAGAACACTATACCACATCCAACTGAACGATCGCACCGGAAATAATCATGTATTCCCATGCAAACCTACAAAATGATGTGTCCACTTCGTTACGGTTATTGACACATACTAACGTAGAAGCTTTGCACAGCGCCATCTCACGTCTTCTCCATGAACTTTTAAAAGGGCACGTCCATAGCCTATAGGTTTCAAGTTTTACAGTTCGGCAACTGCGATGAATGTAACCTTAACATTCTGTGAAAACCTTCGCAACCCTCTTCCTCCTCTGCATAATAATGAACTGGTCGCTATGTGTGACTCCAACTCTTCTTTACATTCGACGCCATCAAAAGAAAGCGTGGCCTCCGGCGTGTGGAACTTGAAACTTTTGACGTTCGCCCTCTTTAGCGACACTAGCGCCGTTGTGGCCAACAAACGTACAGCCGATAAGTGAATTAATCCTAATAATTCAGGGAGAGAATTAACACGAGCATGAGCACCAGTGGAGTGCTAGACAGTATTCAGGGCTCTGACGAAGTGCCCTGAATACTGTCCACAAACCCACTCCGCAAATTTTTGTACGGTACCGTATACTACACAGAGACAAAATGATTTTTTTTTTATAATAACACTGCTTCGAGGTGTGTATTAACTGGGTAAAATAGTTTGCTCCGATTACTTTCAAACATGGATTACTAAAGAGAACATGGATTACTAAGAACACCTAAGATTACCAAAGGTTACTTCGGAATACTATGGAATACCTCGGATTACCATTGGATTACCAAAGCTTAGCATTGACTAACACTCGTTTACCCGTTAATATTAATTCGGATTACCAAGATTGCTGAGCTAAGATAGTGTTGTATACGTCGGATTACTGGATTACTACGAATTACTTCGGATTATTTTCAAACGTGTATTACTAAAGATTAACATGGATTACTAAGAATACCTATGATTACCAAGGATTACTTCGGAATACCATGAAATACCTCTGATTACCATGGATTATCAAAGCTTACCATTGATTAACACTGGTTTTCGAGTTAATACTAATATGGGTTAGCAAGATTGCCAAGTTAAGATTCCGTGGTATACGTCGAATTATTGGGTTACTACGAAGAATACTTCAGATTACAACTGCTTTTCTGAGTATCCTACATATTGGAACAGCCTCAGACTCGGATTACCATGGGAATACCACAGATTACTGAATATTCCTACGGAATACCCTGAATACCACTGGATAACTAGGATCACCTGATGGTTACAAAGAATACTGTTGATTCCTCCTGGATTACCAAGCACTTGTACACCGGATTACCAAAGTTGATGCCTCCTCGTATTGTTTCGCATGATAAGATAGCTCAGTCGCAAATTGATAGACAGACCTGAGGAGGCTCTGATGCTGTTTCGAGTCTAGGCAATGGTGAATTTATATTTTCAGTATACTGGCTACGACTAAGATCGATATAACACGTGACTCGTCAAATGCTAGAGTATATTGACTTAGTAAGAGTTTGTTACTCCTCTTTCCTACTAAATATTATATACTCCTGTCAAAATAAGGTAGCATTGTAAGGTAGCCTACCTTTCCTAATTAGGAATTAATATTGTCAAAAGCTGACGGTAATACGTAATTCGCCTATTAAATGCCTATGGAGTGTAAATTAATTCTATAACAAGCGGCTACAGCGACTGCCTAGTCGTACCGGTCAGTCTTCTGTGCAGTTCTTCCACTTCCAGTGTTGAGGCGCACACCTCTATCATGCACTGTAACAGCTATCTCTATTATATTAATCTAAAAGCAGTAGCCATCACAATTGTCGGTTAAAAATGTGTTAGGTTTTAGGCCTATTTTACATTTTAGGCATAATTGTCAGCTTTTAGGCCTAATTGGACACCATTCTGCAAAAAATGTGTCAAGCCACATAAACATATTGTTGAGATAACGAGCGTTAATGTTCTTTATTCATTAAAAAATACAGTGTTGTGGTATAGCATTACTGTTCTTCTATATAAAAACAAACAGTAATGCTACTTCAAAACTGTATTTTTTAATGAATAAGAACATTAGCACTCGTTATCTCGAAAATATGTTTATGTGGCTTGACACATTTTTCTTCGGCGCTCTATTAGCGTAAATAATGTAAATTTTTACCGCATTAGTCCTTTAGATTTTTGATCTCATGGTAATTATTAGCAAACGATTAAAAATTAGTACATGTACACACACATGAAACGTCATGGTTACTGCAAGATAAATATTAGCAGGATGCTATTAACATTAGTTCCCAATATTCAACAGAAAATCTCCTAGACGCCACATTTTAAAACGGATCGATTATTAGCAATGGATTGACTAACGGGAAGTAAACAGAGCTTTCAGACCTACTCGATGTGGAAAAGCGAGAAAAATGGCGTTGGGAGGAATGTACCTTTAATCAACGACAGTCTCAGCTGTCTCTGCATCACCGTCTGCGTCTCTGCGCATGTTCTGACACTCTCTAGACACTCGAGCGCCAGTGTCCTGGGATGGTAACGTCGAAATTCTCAGGAGTAGAACTCTACACCAGGTGAATCACTAACAGGCAAAGCCGCTGCTGTCAAAAACGCTTAACTATGACCACCACTGAACTTGCCTGGTGAGTTACTGTCAGACTGGGGAAAAAAGCAGTTAGTTTTTAGCTGCCG
The DNA here is from genome assembly GCA_023313725.1 of Lithobius niger. Classification (NCBI taxonomy): domain Eukaryota; kingdom Metazoa; phylum Arthropoda; class Chilopoda; order Lithobiomorpha; family Lithobiidae; genus Lithobius; species Lithobius niger. The sequence continues at coordinate 25,405 of JAHWFP010004896.1, read as the reverse complement.
ACTCTCTGCATATCCATCCATTTTTCTGTGCACGTTCCACGAGAAAACGGGATATTAGCCTTTGCACTCAATAAATACAGGCAGCTTTCTCACGCATTTCCAAAATGAAGGCTTTTAAAACGCCGGGCACGAATTTTATTCCAAGTAGTTAGTAAAGGCATCGCCAGTGATTTTAACTAATAGCAGGAGCCTACAGAAAACAGTTTTCTATAGGCTCCTGCTAATAGTATTAAGAATCAAACTACAGCCGGTGGTATTAGCTGGTACCAAGAGGAATTTTAAGCGACGTCTGGTTTCTTTCCACTCCGGAGTCGCTTATACTTTGTGTTAGTGCCTTGAATTAATAGCTCTACTTCGTTACGGGATAACCCACTTGCTACACGTACTGTACAAGCACCTCGTTCAAAAATGCGTAACAGATACGCGAGTTTCTCAAATTCGCCACGAGAGCATCAACTGTCGACAAAAGCGGAAGTGCCGTGACTATGAGCTCTAGCGTCATTGCTGCAGCGTCGTTATATTCAATTTCGGTTTCGACTATGGGAAGCGAGCTACGACAACGAACTCAACTAGCAGCTAACTTCTTTACAACTTCAGTTTTAGAAATAGTATAAATTTTAGCGGGACACGCGTGGGACAAAAATAAAATAAATAAAGAAGAGATTTAAACCTGGTTATAGTTGATGATCATACGTCGCCACCATCTTGGATTTGTGCGGAAGTGGTTGGAGACGCCAGTTTGTGGCCAGTGGCGCACCAAGTTTTTATCGCGTGTACTCTTGATATAAACGCGGCTAGATTTCGGAGCGAAATTTCGGAGCTTGTTAGTACCATTAGTGTACTTGTTAGCGTTTTTCCTTGTTACGCTAATTTTAAGTATGTTTTATTGAACTCGACCCTGCTTTCTATACGTTACCTTTTTTTTGGGGGGGGGGGGGGGCCGCGGGGGGCATTAATAGGACCACGGCGAACAAAGCTTATGGTAGTATGCGGCTAAACTTATACAGTGTAACTGGGCACTTCACCACATCGGAAAAAGGTCTCACCACAACATATAAACCCCAACTAAATCGAAAATATCAGATTTTCAAGTCTGTTGTGTAGACTACCTTGTTTATTTATTTAATCAATTAGTATACAAATTAATTAGTAAGTTTACGCAGGTTCTGTAAGCCTATGATAGGTTTATAGTGTGGCCACAGTGCTACGCATTGAGTTTGAAAGTTGCGGAGAGATGCTGCTTACTGTACATACGTTATTCTTGACATCGCTTTGCTTCCTGGAGTAGTACAACACGAGGTTCGACGTCTGAGATAAATTTTTTACAAAGATAATCGTGGGCTAACCTGCTGTAGTGGATTCTTGAAAATGGATTCATCATCTTTAGCACGTGAAAATCATTTCTAGCAACTTTGATAGCAAAGGAGACGAATTCACAAGCGATCTCCATCTTGAAACTAAAACAAAATCTGGACATTGCCAGTAAACTATGTCCCAGGTTTTGTTTTTGTACTGTAGTAGAGACCGAACCTGGAGTAAAAGCTGTAGTCGTAGCTCCAATGTTTCCCACAGAATTTGGCAACAAAGCGACGACGCCAGCAACAAAATTACTCGAAGAAAAGAGTCGCGAGCAGTAGCTAAGATCGTTGAATTTTATTAATTTCTGGTATCACTGGTTTTCATCATTAATCAAAACCTATGATTACTACTTTGTATTTTTCTCGGGTTTATATGTTGTGAAGAGTTTGAATATATTAAAGAGCCTTGGCTATAGCCGCACGCCCTCAAAACAATACAAAGTACAAAACCACTGCTTGTGAACCACTGCTTTATAACAATGCTATACTTAGTTCCACATTCTGTCTGCAGGAAAAGGGCTGTATGGCGCCACGTTTCTACCGCACGAGTGCAAAAAACATGGAAATATCCCACTCGTTGACTCTTACAATAACTATGTAGAGTCTATAAGTGTAATATCCACATGTTTTTGCATTCATAGTGCAAGGAAACATGGCGTCATAAAGTCAGTTAGTTTCCTGGAAACATAATGTGGAACAAACTATAGAGCCATCAAGCGCAACAAGCATGACGAATGCAGATGAAATAAACCAGGCTGTTGTTTTATTTTTTAACTGCTTATGCATGTAATGCATAAAGCAGTTATTGAAATACAGTCGGGGAGAAAAAGGGTCTTGCGTCGTGACCTATTGTTAAATGACGTTTCGTCCCACTCCAGTCGTTTATTTGAACGGGTCATGCTTTATCACCTTTAGCGTATGGCCGAAAGTGACTGAAATATTACTCGATTTTTCATGATTTCGATTAGAAGACGTGCCACCAAATTGTAGGCGTTGTTATTGAACAGTTTATGGCTAAATCCTTGACTAAAAATTTTTGCCAATTATGTTTCTGTATGAAAAAAAAGTTAAACCGGAACTGGCTCAGCTTATTTCAGGTTTTGACAACATGCACGGAAAACGGAGTTGTATCGGTTGTTGGGCTATTGGCGAATTACTGGGGAAAAAAATGGCGGCTACTTTACGGTACGCCGGGAAGGCTGTCCTAGAATTCTATGCGTATTGGCAATTCGTGTGGTTCCTGGAGTAGTACAACACGTGGTTCGACGTCTGAGGTAAATTTTTTACAAAGATAATCGTGGGCTAACCTGCTGTAGTGGATTCTTGAAAATGGATTCATCATCTTTAGCACCTGAAAATCATTTCTAGCAACTTTGATAGCAAAGGAGACGAATTTACAAGCGATATCCATCTTGAAACAAAAACAAAATCTGGACATTGCCAGTAAACTATGTCCCAGGTTTTGTTTTTGTAGTCGTAGCTGTAGCTGTAGTCGTAGCTCCAATGTTTGCTCCAATGCTAATCAGGTAATTATTGTGTAATCGATTATTTAGTGTAACAGTTTGTTGTATCAATTCGACCAGTAACAGTTTGTTGTCTCAACGGGATAGTGCATTTAGGTGCGTAGCTAACGGAATAAAGGCATAATTATAAATTCATTCCATGATCAATTTCGATAGTAAAATAAACAATAGAGGGCGCAAGTTTACTTTACGCGACTTATGGGAAGAATAAGGGCTCCTCACCGATTGATCTCTCGTTGGGCTAGAATGACGTAAAATGATCAACAGAACAACATTTTCGTATAAAATTTTTGGGGCAAAGGCTTCGTTTGGCCGTCAGAAATTATTGAAAGCCGCATTCTTTGCGCTGACGGACCAGAGGCCGCTTTCTTCCCATGTTCTCAGCTGATATTTTTTTCCCGTAAATAGTTCAGATAGGTGGGTTGTTATTGTCAGTTTTGTGTGGTTTTGTTGTTGTTGTCGGTTAGGTTAGGAACCGGCTTAGGCATTTCACTTGAGGTAAAGAACTGGTTGGGGTTTTGCGCTTCACTTGCCGGACTTTCGCCCAGTTTCATAACTTTGGACCTTCACCACGGCCAAACGGTGCGTTTGCCCAAAAATGGAAAAGAGGAAAACATTACTCAGCAGGTAATTCTTAGTCCATTAAAAAAAAAAAAATCGGACGAGAGCTCGTTTTCTTCCCGTGTTCCGTTCCGTGTAGTTTAAATTCTCTAAGTTTTCCAGGGTTCTCCAGGTTTTCTCTGCTTTTCCTATAAAGCTTCTAAGGAACGAGGATAACGAACTCGGATTAAGTATTACGCTAACGTTTCACCGGTCACGTGATTGTCTATAACTGTCAAATACGTACGGAAAATAAATACTCGTCACTGCCAAGACTCGAACGAAGCAGCATTGGAGTTTCCTCAAATCTACACACCAACGGAGTTGCCCACTCACCTATCTTCCACGAAAACCAATACAAATCATTAAAATATTATCTCGATAATGATGCTGAGTAAAAGCGTTGAAACACGGTGAATGTGTTCTTTTTTTTTTTTTTGCACTTTTTGACAATTTTCTAAGCTGGATATACAACAATTCGCTAAGTGGGCGTCTCCTCCAGTCAAGAAAATACGGATGCAAACCTATAGACGTTGCCTTTTGGACTTAAATGTCAGACCGCCTGAGCGGGAAATTGAACCCACGACCTTTGAAACCAAATGCCGAGGTCGTTTAGGCCGTGTCAGCATGGCTAAGTGGTAGGACCTCGGCATTTGGTTTGTAAGGTTCTACTACTAAGCCATACTGACACGGCCTAAACGACCTCGGCATTTGGTTTCAAAGGTCGTGGGTTCAATTCCCCGCTCAGGCAGTCCGACATATAAGTCCAAAAGGCAACGTATGTATCCGTATTTATTTAGCTGGGCTTCTCGAGCCCATTTGGTTTTTAGTCCAGTTCATTTCTCCGCTAGTCAGTCATACACTTGGTTACAATCTTAAAATGCTGTCCGTTCCTGCGGAACTCTTAATGTTCTTCTGAATTAAGTCAAATAAAAAAATAATAGTAATGAAAAAATTAATTACTCGCATTATTTCTAGTGTGGAGGCCAAGAAGCAACGTTGCTTTCCTTCTCCGTGTGTATGTTTGTGGCCTTTAGATCACCACTGAGAAGACTGAAGAGCTACTTACCTCGGCTTGGAGCCTGTATAGCCAGTATCCGCCCCGGTTGCGCAGTGGTTAGAGCGCCCGGTCTAGGCAGCGGAAAGTCCTGGGTTCGAGTCCCAGTTGGGGCACTTCTCGTTTCTTTCTTTCACATATTAGTGTATCTTGTATCCTCACAAAGCCAGTCTTTAATGCAGACTGTTTGCTTCGTTTAAAATAATGAAAGTTAAACGAACAGAAGTACTAAATGAAAAAGGATTCGCATTAATCGCAGATTACAAGCTTATCGGTGGCTTAAATAAATAGCAGCTAAATTTTGCCAGACAAATTAGACTCGAGTCATCAAGAATGATGGATGAAAGTTACTAAGAACAATGACCTCAAGGCGAAAAGCTTTTCTTCTTGATTTTTTTTTATTTTAGATTTTTTTTTTTATCCCGATCGTATACCGAGCTGAAATCTAGCAGGACACAACTACAAAAGAAAAAGAAAATTAAAATTAAGAAAAGAAAGGAAAAAAAAAGAAATACGAACATGACAAGCCATGTGATTGAGCCAAGTGGCCCACTAATGAGAAAACAAGTTAATCAAGTTGATTAACGTCACATGTGTGCAGTGAGCGACAAAAGTTGTAAAGTTGTTGTTGAATCGGTGGTGACGTATTAAGGACATTAAACACAAGGACTGTGCCTCACGGTGTGTTGTGCACTACATTCCCGTAAATTGCCTTAAGAACCCTGGCAAAGCTACGGCCCACTCCCTTAAAATGCTGTATGATCAGAAATCGTGAAATTGCTTAGTTGGGGTGGGGCGCCGGGGGGGCGGGCGGCGAGGGCTGTAACTAGGTTGTTTCACGATTTCTTATCCAAAAGCATTTCAGAATTTTTCTGCTAGAAATTGAATAAAAGCTTCATACACACTCAAGGAAATCAATGTTTTATGTTTTATCATTGTTTTATGTTTTGTTGTCGACGCGCCATTAAGCCTCAATCCCCCCCCCCCCTAAATCGTTGTTTTTCTGCACTAAACTTAACTAAAAGTTTCACACATTAAGGAAACTAGTAAACTCATAAAATTAAATTCCTAAACAAATGAGAATAAAGGCATTGCTTTAATGCTAGATTAAACTCAGATTACGTACGTGAATGATCGCATAAACGCCGATTTTTTTTTTGCAATGGAGTTAGGCCTAATCACCCACCATGGATAGGAGTAAGATTCGAAAAATGAATTGCAACTTCGTTACCTACCCTTCTAAGTTTTAATCGAATTAATTTTAACACTGACCCCCATGGGTGTTTAATAGGCGATTTACGGTTTTGATCTTCTAGCTTTAAAAATGTGGAGGACTTCGTGGCAGCAAAACTGCTTGGTAAAATGTAATAAATAATACCCAAATTATATCAAAACGAAGACAGTATAGACACTGGTTCACTTGCTTGACATATAAAATACTTTTATTCAAATTTTCGAACGTCACCCCGCCTCCAGATAGTAAAACACTAAAACTAAAACATCACTATGTTACAACTATAAAGACAAATGAAATGTTTAAAAACTTAAATCAAACACCGATAAGGTTCAGCTGAGAATCATTAAGCTGATCTTATCTGGCGAGTTGTATGTTTGACGACTACTTTTTAATATTTATCATTGTCCCTATTGTAACACAGTGATGTAATTTTAATTTTAGTCTTTTAGGGCGCGTTTATGTACCGAGACCTTCTCGCTCGAAGAACGCTATTTGCTAGTCAACCGTTTTTTTTATTTACGATTAGTTTCCTGTTTCTACTAAATGAATGCGGTAAGAGATAACAAATTAAATTTAATACAAATAACAACACGGATAAAGAACAAAGTGCAACAGTAATTTTAAACATTGCAACAGCATTGTTGTCATTTCTCGCTACGTTCAAAATTTGCTATGCTCGCTCAAACAACAGCTTCTAGCGGTGATCAGATGACGGTAGAATAAATAGCTATACTCGCAGCGAGAATTCAAAATGCAACATGGCGTCCATTTCGGGGTTATCGAATCGAAGACAAGAAATCGAATGCCGGCAATCAGAAATCAGTCCGTCGTCTTGTACTGCTGTAAAAATTACTTTTTTGTTGTCATAAATCGACGCTGTCATATTGCACGCATCGTACGTCGTATCGCGAGGCACGAGAAGAAGATTTGCGTCCGCGTTGTTGCCATGGTTGTTACGTTAAAACAACTACAAAGCCGTATTCTCCGGTAAGAGCGAGAAGCAGCCAGCAGCTTTAGTATTAGCCAAGAAAAAGCTAGTGAGCGAGAAAATTGTCCTTGCGCAAACCCGGCCTTAGGGCGCGTTTATGCATCAAGTCATTCTAGCTCGCCGAATGCTATTTGCTAGTCAACCGTTATTTATTTATGATTAGTTTCCCGTTGCTACTAAATGAATAGATAACAAATTGTATGTATTATAAATAACAACACGGATACAGAACAAAGTGCGACAGTAATTTTAAACATTGCTACAAGATTGTTGTCATTTCACGCTATTTCCAAAATTTGCTATTCTCCCTCAAAGTACAGCTTCTAGCAATGATCAAACGTCGGTAGAATAAATTGAATTCTCGCAGCGAGAATTCAAAATCCAACATGGCGTCCATTTCGTGGCTGTCGAATCGAAGACAAACTATCGTATGCCGGCATAAAAAAAACAATCTGGCGTTTTGTACTGCAGTAAAAATGGTTTTCTTGTTGTCATAAATCGACGCTCAAATGTTGCAAGCATCGTACGCCATGTTACGAGACACGAGGAGAAGATTTGCGTCTGCGTCGTTGCCATGGTTACTAATACGTATGGACAACTCGAAAGCCGCATACTCCGGTAAAGGCGAGAAGCAGCCATCAGATTTAGTATTGATCAAGTAAAAGCTAGTGAGCGAGAAAACTGTCGTTGCGTAAACGCGCCCTTACTCTCTCAAGAGGAACGACTGATAATCGAAAATTTAGAATAACAGTGATTAATGTCAAGCAAGTAAACCTGCCTGTCTCCTTTTTATATGATTCTACCTTTCTTTACAATCCAGGCTGATACGCAAATTAATTAAGTCGCTGTAAATAACCGTAAAGTCGAAAGCTTACACAAGAACTTTTTACGCACTTAACGTTTCATTCGAGTGAGGTGACCCGGATTTGAAATGGTGAACCTATCCTCCAAATCACAGCCATACCGCCTTTACCAATACGGCCACTACCAACACAAGGAAAACAGTTTTCGGAAAAAGTGGAACGGTTGTGATTTGCAGGGCTGGTTCCCTAGTTCGATCCGAGTCACGTTGCTTGAATAATACGTAAAGGTAGCCTATATTGTAATTTTTAATTTCGCAAGTTAGGGACCGTGTGATAAATTAGTTATACTACCCGTGGCAAACTGTATGAGATTTATCACCCGATGGGCGGTATCCCTTACATGGCCAATCCGCTTGAACTACGTCGCGATGACGTCTCAGCCTTCGACCTCGAACGTCATCTTGACGTAGTTGTCACGGATTGGCCATGTGCGGGATACCGCCCATCGGGTGATAAATCCCATACAGTTAGCTAGGGGTACTACTACTATAACGTAACACTACTGTAGTTTTAACCGAATAGTGTATAGTATGCTATACATGCAAGGAATGTGGCAGTCGGTAAAAAAAAAAAAAAATTGTCTTTTGGACTTGAGATGTCCGACTTCTCTGAGAGGGGAATAATCCCACGATACTTGAAACCAAAGGGTGAATTCCTACTGCTGATGATACTGTTGAAATATAACAGCCACAAGCAACATTTTAACACGAACTCAATATGCCTATAGGAAATTTACGTCCTATTTGAAAATGAAAATACGTCTGCTTCTGTATTTATTTAATATTTAATCAAGCCCGTTTGGATTTGAATTTTTTATCATTTGTATACGCATTTGCTAATTTAGCGGGGCGGAGGCGGGGACGAAACTTGTGGACACTTGTGGACACTTCTCTGGTCCGTACCTCACTTGCATTAAACGTTAAACAGCCAACCTATTCACATTTAAGAAAAAAAAATACACTGTATGAAATCTTGTTATACCTCAACTGGTTCCATCCATGGACTTTCCACCTTTAATCAAAGATTTACCAGTTGGAACCCGAAGGTGCGAACAATATTCGTTAAACGTCTTTATAGTTAGCATGCGCTTCAATCTCGCCCCCCCCCCCAACTTTCCTTACCCCACCCTTGTTTGGTCCAAACTTCCCTTGGCCCAGGGCGATCCCTTACATGTCATTTATCGTTCATATCGTGCAATAACACTAACGAGGAGCAACACGGAAGTTAGGCCTGTCCCTATCTCTCTCTCTGTCCAACTCTGTTGCGTTAAGGTTACCGTCACTAGTTAGCGCTACTAGAAAACAGTCACTTCGCACAGAATACGTACCGCAAACCTTATGGGCCACATGGATATTTCCACGGAGAATACATGGAAATACACGGAGAATACATGGAATTAATGTATTTAGTTCCTTTTGGAAGTGCTTTCACTAAGGCTCGAGTAAGCATGAAAGAAGTTCTACGTTGATCATCAGTGAGATCGCAGCGTTAAATGGTGTTACTTTGGCCACAGTGAGGGCGTGGCGACCGACGCAGTAAATTACGCTACCGATTTTAATTTTATGATAATAACTGAAACAGAAAAACCTTTCCACGCGGATCCATACCCACGCGAATCCTCCCAAAAGGACTAGGTTTCATACATTTGGGAGATTATTTCGTGTGGAAATTTGGAAACCTTTTATGTTACCAATTTCCTGGGCCGCCCAGAGGTCTGATGGGGCCAATGGGTCCAAATGTTTTATGAGTCCCTTCATCACACTGTTTGCGGCAAGCTGAGGAATCATTTTTAAAAACTGTTTTGCATTATTTTGTGGCTATTTTGTTTGATCTACATCTACATCCTAGTCGTTCGTCGGTGTACAATATCATGGGCGGCATGTTCCCCAACAAGGCCCCTTTTAACCTAGGGTTTGTGTGCAGCGGAACAGTAAACACCCTTGTTGCAATTTGATTAAAGGGGTCTGGGCCCACCCCTTTAAGCACAGGTAGGGTCGGACGCCACACATGCCCCCCCCCCCCCCATCCCCTCTGGTCGCCTCTGCTAATTTCAGATGCCATTGTCATCCAAAGTCAAGCCATGTCATCCAGACTGAATTAATCTAATAAAGAAAAACCTATTATCATTCTTTGTGGGACTTGCCTACAAATGACGGAATGGATCGGCAACTGATTACGCCGTTCCACCAAACGTGACGTTGCACGTCAATCTTTTTTAGAAACCGCGTCATAAATACGTTTACTATTAAAATCGAATGACTTGTTACCTTCGTTTAGCTCATTGGTGACGTCCTATGAGACGACAGCGTCCGCCATCTCTGCATTATCTTTACGTAAGTGACGCAGATCTGTTGCTGGTCCGCCATCTTTAACTGTGGCTTCTGACGGCTTCTGCAAACCACCTAGGAGATGACGAATTAATTTGATGCTTAAATGACGTTCCGCTGAAGAATCAGTAAACTTGGAGTGTGTTTAGGAATGATTTTGATGAGGTGTGGCGATCGCACTGAATTGTTCCGTATGTTTAAAAAAAGAGGCTCTTTGTTAAGCGATTACATAGATCCCTCTAGCATGTTATGCATGAAAAAATTATGCTGAATTTGAGGAGTGCTAAATAATTTTGAGTTGTCCAAGCACAGAATGCTATCTTCCCGTCTCTCTCTTTCCATCCATGTCCAGCCAAGTTAGCGTCCGTGCTCACCTCATTAGGACTTAATTGGCGACGATTGGCTGGCTTCATATCTTTTGGCGGCCAAAGGACAAACTGTCAGGGCCAATTACTGGACGCCAAAGACGTTCTCTAAATGCTCCCGTGTTAAAGTGCCACAAATGTGGTTGTGTCTTTTTTATAGATTTTTTTCGTACTTTTTTCTTCTTCTCTTGGTTCGTTTAACTCTGCCAATTAAATTAGCTACGGCCACCGACCATAATCACCAACAGTGGACAACACACGTGCATTCCTCAACCAGACAATAATTAAAGTGTGTTTTTTTCTTTCCTTTTTTTTTTTTTTAGTTTTATACACTGTTATTTCAGGTGTGTGTTTTTTATTTTTATTTCATAACGTCGCTAGTTAAAAGAGATTATTATTTTAAAATCGTGTGACTGCCAAGCGTACTAAGCTGAAGGGATTACAATGTCCTGGCAGGCCACGGTCGTTCCAGGCGTAAGTAATGATAATAATTAATCCAGTAATAATTAATCCAGTTGCAATATTTCTTACATCAGGCCACATCATTAATAATACAAAAATTAATAATAAAAATAATGTGTTTTCATTTTTTGTTTGTTTGATGTTTACGTTATTGTCAAAGTAAATTTCTACGATTTATTAATAGCTCAAAGTATACGCATCCCCACTCGACACCACCACGACCGAGCCATCCTCGAATTATTTAATTAATTAAATAATTAGTTAGTTACGTAGTTCATTTTATTACGAGTTTCATGAAACCAAAAGCCAAAGCCAAAAGCGACCAGGTATATAATTCAGTGTTTTTTTTGTTTTTTTTAATAAACACTGAATTTAATTGATAGCGAAACGAAATTATTTTAAAATGTTGAAATTTTATCGTGAATAATTAATTGTGCAAACGTTCACTCTTTTGGCTTTTACCGTATGCTACGTTACCATTTCAGTGCTTTTATTAAATTATAGGATGGTTACAGGAATGGAACCAAAGATTGACTGGCAAGCTTGACAACAAGAACCTGCCTTCGACAATTAAGAACATTTTGTATTTAAGAGAGAGAAAAAATATGAGATGAAGACAGTATAAACAATGGAAGAGGAAGGAGTTGGCCTCTGAGATTCAGTAACTAACCCGGACATGGGATGCCAGATGGGATGCCTGGCGATGCACCGGGAATCTTTTCTAACTTGGTTTGAAGGAAGTTAAGATTTATTTTAAACTTATAATAGTTAAATATTGCTATTAATACAATGTGCTTTTAACATTGTATTAATCTTGCGGGTCATTTTCACTTCTTGACCATTAGTTGTGTTTATGCCTTTCCATTCGTCCCCTCCCTCTCTCTTTACGTGCTCCTTCAAGGTGGGCCCTTCAGCGCTAGCCATTGAAGGCGTTAGCCCTTCAATGGTGACCCTGCAATGCTGCACCTTCAATTTTGCTCCTTCAATGCTGCCATTCAATTCTGACCGTTGCAATGCTGCCCTTCGATGCTGCAATGCTGGCCCCTGGCTCTTCAATGCTGGCTCTTCAATACTAACCCTTCAATGCTGGCCCTTTAACGCTACGCCTTCAAGGCTGCCCCTTCAAAGCTCGTGCTTCAGTGATACCTTGGGTTTTTCCCAGAAGTGCGGCCTTAGAACAAACTCTTCTTCTATCAGTTGTACCAGACACGAATAAATGCCATGCGATTCCTGTACTACAACAGAATTCTTTATACGCTCCTCATTGTAACAAGGTGCTGCACCAATGCAGAACGCCAGTATTGCTAAGTTAGTATTCCTAGACTGATGTATTATACAGAACAGTGGTGGTGAAGACAAGATGTAAGACAAAGGACACAATCCGGCATGCAACTCCAGCAAGTCTGGACCTGTATTCTTCCCATTCTGGCTACGATCAGTATTACAAATAAGGCTTTGCTTTACTCAAGACTTTTAATCTACGAATTTTTCTCGATGATCAAAACCCTTAGTGTCCATCTAGCAATATTTCTGTAATTTTGTGAAACGGAATGTTTTGTAACTTTCACATTTGATTCCATTTTTCAGAACGGGAGAAAGTGACTGCACGACAATTCTGGGATTGTTTTCTTGGTTTGATTAGTAAGTGACAGCCAAGTCTAGACAAGAGCCCCAAACGAGTATCGCGTGCGTGTAAACAACCCACGAGACGTTTGGCTCACTTCTCAGTTGCCACCGGGTGTTTGCCTTTGTAATGGAAACCCTTAATTATCTTCTGGGCGAAACCGAGCGTATCCAGAAAAAGAAACACCAAAATCAGAACCTGACATCCGGGACTCGTTGGCACGGAGAAGATGACGTTCCAACAGACAGTCGACAAATGAGATTTGGGGGGAAGTCAAAGTAACTCGGGCCAAGTCACAAACTTCGTCGTCTCCCCATCTCTCTCTCCTTACCTCTAATTCGCAAAAACCCACCCATCCACCCATCATAAAACCCATCCCTATACGAAAGGAAGGAAGAATCTCTGCCTTGCGTACTTGCCCCAGTAATGACGGGATCCCCATGTTTTCGCAGGCGGCCGCTTCTCTTGAAATGGCTTCCGTCGATGGCACTGATCTTTACAAGTTGATGTGGATAGCTCACACAACAGGGAGCAATAGTAATGGCCGGCGGGGTTATGGTCGATCTGTAAAGGTCGAACATGCAAGGAATGTAAACCAGAAATCTAGACGCACGAAAATGGCGCGTCAAGTACAATCAGCATTAGGTCGCTAAAAATCAATGAAGTCCTCTTCGGGAGTGGTCATTACAAAAATTAACGCAAGCGGGCGGTGTTTTTTTTTTTACGTTTTTTGTGATTTTTCAGATGCAGGCGATGGTTTTTTTTTTTTTTTTGCCAAATAAAACAAAATCAGTAGCTTTAACATTTTGGGCAATATCTGTGTTTTAATTCCACGGTGAGCGTTCAAAAGTTGGACAATTGATAAAAGTCATTCTTTGGATCCAAGTTTTTAGATATGACATGTCTCTGAACGACCCTTAGATTCGTTTCTAAGTGATCATGTGAATGGAGAAAAGAGTTGGTGTGGTCATCGGCTCCAGGAAATGTTTGATGAAGTGCTGATGCGTGATCGGAATTTTTTTGTTTAGACTATGTCATAAAAAACGTTTCATGCACTGAGAAAAAACCCATGCGTGCACTCCCGAGAACCACTTAATTAACTTTTAGAGGCTTTTTGTACAACGCGACGTCACAGCGTTATTTTCAATTTTCATTTATCTTCACCAAGAGTTTGGCCCAGTTCAGGAGTTCTGGCTAAAAATAATAATACGCTACAAAAGCAGGAATTTGGTTAATTTAGAGAGCAACGACCCACCTGACAAAAATTAAACTATGAGAGAACGTCTTTGACTTGCGTTCATTGAAAAACCTGACCCTCAACGTTGAAAACTTATAACTAGATAATGGCAAGCTGTAGTGTCTTCGTAGCTGATGGTTATGTAGTCAACTCCCATGTTAATTTGCATAGGACCATTGCTCTCGCATAGTAAAAAATTCAGGTAGAATTGGTAGTACTACTGCAATACAACAAGTGGCGCTATGGCTTCGGCTGGGAGCGCGTCAACCCTACAGCAACCTACAGCCATGCAACACGGGGTTTGCAACCTGAGGGTGTCATGGGAATGGCGTGGAGGGCGCGTAAGTACCAAACTGTTGTTGTGACCATTGTTGTTAGCAGCCTATAGTTGGTGGCATCAGTTATGGTCGGGGTGATGTCAAAATTGTCAAAACACCCAAAGTGGTGAACGGGTCGCCAAGCTGAAAATGGATCGGCCTTTCAAAGGAGTGATATCAACTGGCCAAACCTTCGCCAAGTTAATTCCACCGACTAGTACTTCAGAGACGTTAAAAGAAAAACTTAACTGTTGCTACCAAAAGCAGCAATGGTCAAGTTTTTTATTTAACCGTTGAA
>JAHWFP010004896.1:0-10659 GCA_023313725.1 Lithobius niger | reverse complement strand
TTGTGTTGTGACTTTTGTGACTTGGAAGATGACTGTATTAAAAGATCATACGCTGGCAAAGTTTTTTTTTCAAATAATTTAATGCATTGTACAGTGGCGATATCACGCTAAACGCCATACTAAAAATGTGGTCGTAGTATACGGTTAATTTGCTGAGCATGTTTTATACGTTTTAACTTTAACTATCCAAAGACTGTTAAAACATGAGAAATACGGCCTTACATGAATCACGAAACCAAGACAGAACAAATACGTCTTTCTTTATCGCACCCGGAACTCGAAAGGAAGTTTCCCAACTGTCTATTTCCGTCAGTTGTATGCAGATTCTTCATTTCAATCTAGTTGCTGACAAAAACGCAGCAGACACATTAATAATTACGACATATCAATATTTTTTAAGTAGCCTAAATAAGTCGATTTGTCAGGTAGCCATCGCCACCGTTTGCATTAAATCAGATGTCGGTGAATCGGACTCAATTAATCGTGGATAATTTCAGTTTTGTTTGACCAGGAGAATTCACGTTTCGGGCTAGCTAAGGCAAAAATCACTCGTGCTAAGGCACTTGTCATCCCCTTAGTCATCCTCCCCATGGACTCTCTTGTTCTCGCAAAACTGAAATTATCCACGGTTATTGAGTCTGCCTCACCAATATCTATTACTTATTAATCACTTCAACATTATTCTCGTAGCTTTATATGACATGACTTTTTTTTTATTTGCAAACAAGATAACGAAATGAAATTCGGTGTTGATTTGAACTTATATTACAAATCATTGGCCGATGACAGTACAATTTGTTATCACATTCATTATCCTTTTTTTTTTACATTACATTAAATAACAGCGAAGGATGTCAAATTCCACCGTTCAGTTACGTTATCTCAGCAGGCTAAAAAGTTGCGATTACAAATTTTCGCTCCTGTTATCACAACCTTAACAGCTCTGAAGTAGGAAACGATAACCCAACATAAACTTGAGGAGACACTAGTTCTTCCAACACTAGTTCTGTAATAAGTAAAGATGGACACTTAAAGGCGGGTTGCCACCAAATGAAAGTCTGCAGCATCTAGCGCCATCTGTCTAGCGCTTGCTCGCAGCAAGCAAAGGAATGCTCAAAGCAATATCTTTGAACACAATAAGCAAGCCGCGTGCCTCCTTAATTATTGATTAAAATTTGGTAAATCCTCGTGCACCTGGAAGCAAGCTGTGAAAGTTAACGATATTACTGCCACTAGATGGTGTCACGGTATTTTCTTTGTATTCTACCGTGACGCCATCTAGTGACAGTAATATCGTTAACCTTTACAGCTTGCTTCCAGGTGCACGAGGACGTGCCTAATTTTTACAAATAAAATGGCTTGTTTGTTGTGTTAAAAGATATTTCTTCGTGCATTCCTTTGCTTGCTGCGAGCAAGCGCTAGAGAACGAGATGCTACAAACTTTCGTTTCGTCAGTAGCAACACGTCTTTAAAGGATGGAATATGGGAAAAGATCATTTGCAGATACACAGGTTACACAGGCTGCTGCATTTCACTGCTTGCCCTATCCAGATGTACCATACGGGTACGTGGTTGAGTGTCCTCGTGCGCAGCTGCTAAGAAAAAGGGAGGCATATTTTGATCATAACTGTCTATCTGCACGTGCCTCAACGCACGGTCCATAACAGTGATAAATACGAGTTAGAGGACGATCGCTCAAAACGCTCAATCTGTCCTGACACAACACGCCATCTTGCAAAGATGATGACAGAGTGACGTCACTGGATTTCAAAAGCCACCAGCTTACTTCCATCTAGCTTCCATTAAAGTTTGAAGTTTTCTAAATAGTTCGAAAAGTAAACACACAAATAAATCACTAACCTAAAACTCCAGCGGCGAGCGATTGATCGGTGATAAATGGCAGCGAATTTGTTCATGTTTTAAAGTCGTCTCATCTGGAATAGAGTTTCTGCAAAAAAATCTAGCCGCACACCGTGGCGTGGTAAACAAAATTCTAGTTAGCACAACTGAAAACCAGAAGTTCGTGATGATTTAGACGATGTCATGTTAGAAACTCGTTATAAATATATTCTACAGCCAAGGGATCACTACGCTAAACATTTTCTCGGATTGACAGTCCGTTTATAAGCCTACTCATAATGTCTAGGATATTCAGTCCCAGTTTCACAACATTAAAGGTCTGTTTGTTCCCCCGCTCCTAATACACGACATTTTTTCCCTCGAATCATTGCAGTAAACGATCGTTGCAATTATTTTAGGGAATTAATGTCATTTATTAGGAGCAGGAACCAAACAGGACTTTTAATGTTGTAAAACTAGAACTGGAAATTCTGGGATTAAATAGGCCTGCTATGACCATTCCTTTTGCAGCTTTTGTATGTATTCTAATACTGTAGACGGAAAACCGTCAAAACCGTCAACCGGACATCATGCGCAGCCGATTGAAATTAGCAAACAAAACTCCCCCTCTCAACCTATGATGTCCGCGTTTGGTTTGCTGGGTGAATCGAAGAGGCTGCAGCCAAGATTAGTGTAAAACGAATAACCGTGTGTTTCTTTTCCATCGAGCGATTTAGCGAAAAATTAATATGGTGTAAAGTTAACGTCAGTATATCGCATTAGACATTCCGTCAATCCTGTATACAAACGCAGTTTGATGTTAACAGCACACCATACTCTTCTTTTGCTAAACCGCTTCCAGGAAAAGAAATGCACGGGAACTGTGGGAAAAATTTATTTTGAGAGTCCCTACAGGTGTTCACTGCAGTAAGTCAGCATAAATACAACTTTCGTAAGACTCAGAAGACAAGTTCGGGACACTATAAAGTAAAATCGCAATTTGCCTCACTTTTTGTATAGCTGGATCAGCGATTTAGTGTTTGTTTCGCGTGCAATGAAATGATGTCATACATCTATCCTTCGGTTATTAGCCCTAATTAGACAGAAGAAATTTTGATGCGAAGCGACGCGTTCCTATATAGTAGATCTGTGCTTCACTACGCCTATTTGTCTCCTTTTTACGACATGCTGTGGTTTACAACACCTACAGATAGACGTTGTGTTTTACAACACATGCCTATATTGTGTTATATTGCCTTCAGTCTTCGAACTTTGCGTTGTTTTTTTGCAAAGTCGGTGGAAACGGCCATAGTAGCCTACACGTAAAATAAGGTAAGAGGCAAGAAGAACCACACTTGAGGCTTCTGCAGCGATTCAGCCAGAGATGAGCTCACCAACGCGTTTATCGTATTGAATATCCGGCTTTCACACAGACTGTTGAACCATGGTTGAACAACAATTTTTAAAGCAATATAATAAAACAAAAAGATTTTCACAAAATCCAGTCACCGCCGAAAGGCTGCGGCTTGATTTGCAATTATGGCTGTAAAACTAAAATGTGTTAGGCATAATTCCGTAGACGTTGAAACACGCAACATCTCCAAATTTTCGTCATAAGACTGATTTTAGACGTTGCGTTTGTAGAGTGGTGCTTTACAACGCATAAAACCTCGTTATTAGTCCTAGAGCGTCCTTATAACGGGTTTTAGGACTATATAGGTGTTGCAAATCACATCACCATTTTTGCATTGAAGATCTTGCCAGCTGCGCAATCATTACGTGGCATGCTGTACTTGAAAAATTCAGTAAGAGTTAGGTTGACCTTAAAGTGTAATAGTTGCCCACGTTTAGCACTACAATCCGTTACATGTATATACGCTGAAACAGGATCTTAAGACAGTACACCTACCCCATAAAAATTCCAAACGGAACTCTAAATACCGTCGTTTCGTGAAAACGGCTTTTGTTGAGACTATTTATTTAATTTATTAATTTCGTTTGCATTCAGTATTTTACTTTCAATACAATGACACAAACCCTCTGAAAGGAAATAGTCCTTAATTTCCACGAGTTTCATTGTAACATCTTTTATTTTACAGTATTTTATTTTATTTTTTTAACTTTTGGTCTGCACCCCTACAAGGGATGAGAGTGAGGGTAGATATAATTTTTGACGAATGGCCGAGGAAGCAGAAAATGACGCCCGGGAGATTCCATTTTGCTCCCTGGTTCCATGTGGACGAATAACAAAACTGAGGATGCCATAACGGTATTGGGCCTTCTGCAAAACCATATGGGACTTGATGTCAGGCCTGTTGCTGATTTGGTTTTTGAAACTTATTTGTTTTGTAGGTCATAGAGTACTTTCGTTTTACATGTGAGGGGAACATTAAATCCGTCGGTTAATCGATCTAAGGATGGTGCTGGTTTGATTATAGGCACCGATCGAATTTTTATTTATGCCACTGTCTATTACTCCCCCCCCCCCCCCAGGAAAAATTAGGTACCCCCACACCCATAAAAATAATTTATTTATGCCACTGTGTAGTCTACATAATTAAGGTGTTAGGGGGGAAAAGTCTAGGGTTCGAGTCTTGTTGTTCGGGCACCAGATTTGTTAGGGGGTAAAACTACCCATAAAAATGAATCTACGGAGACGATTGAACATCGAAAATTTCTGCCTTTATTCATCGAAATATCTTGTACATCACCTGCGCATGCGCCACGCCCGCTGCATATTGCCAACCGGAAGCAAAGGATGCCAGAGCGAGATACTCGCATCTTGACGATGGGAGCTCAAAAAAAAAAAACCAACAGTTATGGCCCATGTTTCATAAACATATTATTTCGCTTCTCTTCCTTACGTACATTGATGCAGTTTGCGGAAATAATTCTGTTAGGCTTATCGCATTGGTAAAGTGGCCGCCCGCTGGTATTCGTAACGCATAAGGAAACAAATTAATGTGGGTTGAGGTTTGGTCCAATGGGAGCGGATTCGTTGGCTTGTTCAGATGTATAATACTTGTTTGGCGGGGAGATAAGGTAGCCGACCAACTCCATTTGCTTGACGGAGAAAAAAGAAAAGAAGCCGGTTGGGTTATCAGTGGCGACTCCTACAGCCAGGTTAATAGCGTCACGTGACAATGGGATTAGCGTTTCTTGCTCCTGCTCCACGAGCTTGAACTATTTCTCACGCTTAACTCTTCTCGTTGTTTGTGTTCTAAAGTGCCTGTCATCGTACTTTAATTTTAGTACCAATTTTAGAATATACTGCTCACTTGACGTTATCGCTAAAAAGTACATTGTTTTAAGAATAAATCACAAGGGGAAAGGTAAACGCGGAAATCAGCATTAAAGACTGGTCTTGTGAGGATACACGATACACTAATCTGAGAAAGAAAGAAAAAAGACAAACTGCCCCGACTGGGACTCGAACCCAGGACTTTCCTACTGCCTAGGCTGGCCGTGCTGATGACTGAGCTACCGGGGCGGAACCTGGCGGATGCTCCAGTCGACCTTAGTGACTGTTCAGTCTTTCTCAGTGATATTCTAAAGGTCGCAAACATATACACGGAGGGAGAGCAACATAGCTTCTTGGCCTCCGTAATAGAAATAATACAAGTAATAAATAAAGAATAAATCACAAGGTAAAGGGTAAGCGAAGCAAACGGTCTGCATTAAAAACTGGCCTTGTGAGAATTACAAGTTAGGGCATGTTTATGCAATGACTCGCATTTGCATTCCCGCTGCTAGAATTTAATCACGATGGCAAAGAAATCGTTGCTTTAGTAACAACGTACCTGGATTAGCTAAATCCGACATCGTTTGAGTAAATGCTTGCAGTTTTATAATCTGTGTCAATAAGGCAGTGGCGTAACAAAGTGTCTCTGGGCCCATAGGCAAAATTTATGGTCGGGCCCCCCCCCATTTTTTGCCCCCCCCCCCCCCCCCTTCTCTGATATTTTCGACTGTCTTGGTCCAAATGATACACATATTGTACATTGTTTGGTTTACGTTACCCGAACAACCAAAAAGTTTTCAGCCCAAAAAAATTACTTTGTAATGTAAACAAATAATAATGTTTGGACAAATTTATAAAAAAAAAGTGTCTGTGTGGTATTTTTTAGCCTAATTAACTGTCAAATTATTATAAGCTTTGCTTAGTAGCTACATTATGTATTGCACTTGTCAAATAGAATTGCTTATAACTGTTACTGCAAATTTACATTCCGTAGTTAGTTCACTACTTGAGACTCTTAAGGCGACACTTTCGGCATGCTTTTCTCAATGCAAAAATCTCAATGATGTTGTCCATGTCCATATTGCGACGCCTGGCGGGCCCCCGAGTTGCAGGGGCCCGTAAGCAATGCTTACCTAGCCTACCCGTACGTTACGCCACTGCAATAAGGTAAAGAATTCCTCCTGACGAAACAATTTTCCCAGTGGCATATGAACTCACGTTATTGGCTGTTTTCATTGTGAGGCGGGAGAACAAAAACTGCTGTATGTTGAAATTTCTGGTGATTTCTAGCTTCTAGCTGCGAGAATGCAAATGCGAGTCGTTGCATAAACGTGCCCTTACAGCATTCTGAGAAAGCGAGAAAAGACAACTGCCTCGACTGGGTCTCGAACTCAAGACTTTTCGATGTCTAGACTGGGTACTCTTACCATTCTGCTACCGGGGTGGACCCTGGCGCAGTCGACTTTAGTGACTACTGAGAATTTCTCAGTGATGTTCGAAAGGTCACAAACATATACACGAAGGGAGAACAACATTGCTTCTTGGCCTCCGCAATAGAAATAATGCAAACAATAAATAAGGAATAAATCATAAGACAAAGGGTAAACGAAGCAAACAGTGTGTATTAAAGACTGGCCTTGGGAGATACACGATACACTAATCTGAGAAAGAAAGAAAAGGCAACTGCTCAGACTGGTCTCACAAGGCCAGTCTTTAATGCAGACAGTTTACTTCGTTTACTGTTTGTTTATTTACCTGCTGAAAATCCACGATTTTACGTTTTCGGTTGAGAAATTTGCCCTAATTAACTATCAAATGAGTGTTATGCCTCTTTTTTAGTGTTTTTAGTGATGCGCGATGCGAAAAGAGCAAAGAAGCTTTGCGTCCTGTCCTGGTGTCTGTCTACACGATAACTTCTGAACCCACTGCCCAAATCTCATCAAACCTTCCACGTACATTCCACGCGCCCTACTTGTGGATTTAGTCACCTCGTAAATCAATAAAAGTAGGCGAGGGGATTTGGAAATTTTGACCGTCCAATATCAGAATTTTTCATGCATCAAAAACACAACAATGGTTATAATTATTTTTCAGGAAAATTAAAAGAAATTAATGTAGTTGACGCATAAAATGACACCTGAAAGCACGCGCGACGCGCAGCAATTTTTTGTATGAAGTGTATTAATGCCTATTAATTTCCCAGAAAACAATTATAACTATTGTTGTTTTTTATGATAATTCAGATATTGGGGGCAGTCAACATTTCCAAAACCCCTTGCCCACTTTTTTTGATTTACGAACTAAATCCACAAAGAGTGCAGAGAATAAGCAATGTAAAGTCTTTAGTGGTTGAACCTGAGCGAACTCCGTCGTCTTAGGGCAGGCCTGTGTCTGACTCACTCTTTTTATATGGCGTTATAAGGGTATACAACACAAAATTCTTCGAACTTCGAATGGATGAGCATATATCCGTGGAAGTTCGTGGTGCAATCATCCAATGCGGACCGTATACGCAGGGCCCCCACAACGGGGGGGGGGGGGGGGGGGGAGGCAGGTGGACCCGCTGTACCCGGGCCCGGCCGCTCAAGGGCCCGCACGGTCTAAAATGTTTTTTTCTACTCCCAACAAACAACAACTCCAATCCAAGCACTGAAGTGCAAGCCTGTCAGTTGTTAGACAGGGAAGCCTTCAAACGTAAGTAGCCCAAACTAATGAACGAACTAAACGTTAAGCACAATTGTGGCAACCAACATTATAACATAGTGTAATTTTTTTAAAGATTTCTGCGGGGGGGTGGGCCCGCTGTTGTAGTTATTCCCAGGCCCCTAACTTTGATGTAGGGGCCCTGCGCATTTTCTCATTTTAAGTATAATAAAAGTGCCACCAGTGCAAAATTAGTAGCGCATTTCGACGGATAATTCTTCCAGTCTCCACTCAAGTTGGCCGCCACCCCACTGTGCATGGTTCTACCCAGGGGGCTGTCAACAACGCCAACATTAATATACCCACGTGTAAAAATCTTCTTGACACATTGTTTAACCCAAGAACCGACGCTGAGAGAAACGTTGTGTACGTATCAGATGCCAGGACTGCCCCAGTATCTACGTGAGCCAATGCTCGAGACCCCTTGGAGCCTGCAAAACTGACCACGGGGGGGGGGGGGCGGCAGCGCCAGGTCTATCACCACTTACGCGCGTTCATCGTACCCACCACATTATTGACGTGGGTACGACTAGTATTTTATATAGAGAACCTATTCAAAATCAGGCTGGAATTAGAAGAATATACAATTGCAGCTAATAAGTCACGAATCACTGTAAAAAATTTCAACGAAGTGGAAAGATGGAGAAGTTGGTTTAATTGTTTGCCAGTTAATCATATTTGAATGTGGTGGTGCTGGCATCACTGCACAAAATGGCGGGTGTTGTAGCCTGTATGGCAGCTAAAACTCGTTTTATTCATGTTTTATATGTGTTCTTTTTTTAGTAAGTATTCGCTGATTTCGCGGCATGTAAGTCTTTTTCATAACGTTTGTTGTTTCATTTCGTGCATAATTTGTTTTAGGTGAACAAGGCCAAGATGTAGGCTGAAATATAAAATTTACGTGATTTTATGTCTTTGTGGGGCTTTGCCAGTCAGGTGGCACTTTTATTTTTCTGTTTGCACCACCCACAAAATAACGATTTGCAGTTCTCATTTTAAGTTGCTGTATCAATAGGAAGTTTTAACGAAAGACTGCTTATTTATGTGATTTGACAAAATTGTTGTTGAGCCATTTATTATCAGTTTGAACTTAGCACTTTATGACGACGATACTATTTATGGGTTGAACCTTGTGCGATTTGGAAAAAAAAATCACTCTGGCCTTATTAGCCTGAGCGCTTAATGTTGATATTGCGTGAAAAAAAGTAGGAGCGGGCGTTTACACGACTTTTTAAAACTTTTAACTGTTAAAAATCAAATTTAGCGGTATGCTTGCGTTTAGAGAAGACAGGCCAAATTCTATGTGGGTGCACCAAAAAATAGAACCTGTGAATCGCCTCGATTATAACCCTGAGTGCCAATAGAAAAAAAACATTGAACGGTTAAAATCAAATCTAGCGGAATGCTTTTAAGATTAGGGGAATACCTGTATTAATACTGTGATATTGGGACAGTTTTGAAAACCAAAACCATACAACGCATTAATGCTAAAAAAAAATATATATATAAACTGTAAAAAAAAAATAAAAAAAAACAGGACCCTTTAGAAATCAGGATGTTTCAAGAAAGGCAAAAAAAAAATCAGGATGTAAAGATCAGGATGTAAAAAAAAAACAAATCTTAAAATTAGAGAAACAAGAAAACCCGTGTAACGGATTTCCACAAAGCATTATTCATTTTGTAGCCTTATTAATCTAAATTCTCAATCTTGATCTTAACAGCTTTTTTTCACCTTTATTTCGTTCATAATCAATTATATTCTTAAACAATTATACGTTACCTGAAGTGCCTGGTCCACACCTAAAAGACAAGAACAAATTAATATTATGTCGATACAAAATAAATACAATAATTTTAAAATATATATATTTTTATGTTAAATTAAATCAACAGAAATTTGGCAGACGTGCTTTTGTGCGGTGGCTCTTGGGCTTTTTAAAAGTTTTCTCACTCTTGATATTAATAGCTTTTTCACCTTTACTGGAAGAACCAGAGGACACCAACTTCGATTTCAGGGTTATTCCACCTCTTGTTTGCCTTTACGATGCTTCTATAACTGATGTTTTACACTTTATAACGGCTTGCTGTAATCCCCAAAACATTGTGCTTAGTTTTTGCGTGTGCATGTGTTTGATTTTATTTATCTGTAACTATGCTAACAGGACACAACGGTCATAATATTGCAGATTAAGACACTGCAGAACGCCGAGCATGCCGCGTCTCCTCGATAGTATAGTGGTGAGTATCCCCGCCAGTCACGCGGAAGACCAGGGTTCGATTCCCCGTCGGGGAGGTTTTTATTTTTTTATGAAAAATGTTCAGTTATGAATGTAAAAATAAGTCAACTGAGGAATAATTTCAATTTTTTTTGTTTTATTTAATTTTAAAACATTTTTTTTTAAATGAAGAAAGGTTTAGGCAAAGTTAAAGCGGCTCACTTTTTACGCATAACTTAGATACACGCTAGCATGTCGCTAGCCAAGGTCAAACATGCGCCAAGAGAGGAATAGAATAGAATGTGTTGGCTTACAGCTTTTTGATCCCATCATAACTCGAACGTTTTAAGAAAAATTTAAGAAAAAGTTGACCCTTGCTTCCAAAAGTGGTAATGATCAAGTTTCTCATGTTTTTATAATTATGTAGTATCTTGGGTTTGTTGTATTAAAACAAAATGAAGAGGCAGCAACTAAAAACATTCTAAAGGAAGCAAATGCTAATGATGACGAATAAGCCGTAATAACGACAGGGAATAATATTCACTTGCCATCGGCAATCCAGGAACTGAAGCCGGCTGTTTACTTCTTTAACTGCTGTCTGTCATTGCTGTTATCGTATGGTGCAATAGGTTAGATAATTTATTTGCGTTCGAGGTCGCA
>JAHWFP010004895.1:0-36208 GCA_023313725.1 Lithobius niger | reverse complement strand
GTGACTGAGGTTGGCGCTAATGACCAAGCTGTCGACGCGCCATTAAGCCTCATCTCCCCCCCCCCTCTGTACTACTGTGCATGTTTAAGCTACAAGTCAATAAGTTAGTCCAGAGAGGTTCTATGCCTAAATAACAATTCTTAACTCATTTTCTGTATCCGATAACTCCGACAAAGTTTCGAATTCATTGTATACCCTAGTAGCCAAGTTCTGAAATAAAAAGGTAACGCTTCACTTAGTGTTAAATATTGTGCTTCTGGTAGGCTCTCGACACCATGTTCTTCAGTTTTCTCCAAATACTCCTTGCTTTTTAAGACACTGTGATTATTTTGGGGGCTGAGAAGAATATTCGTTAAATGACAGCTCAGTAGGTGTCTAAACATTCACATACCCTATGCAACACTTTTCTTGAAAAATTGCAGCAGTGTCACATGGCAGGTGTCGCAGTGAATTAAATGCCTGACAAACTGTTGCATTGCTTGACACAATATCCCAAGTCCATTACAGATAGTCAGCAAGGTCTTCTCGGCAATAAACTTGGATAATTGAATTTTGTGACCACAGTTTTTCGTTCATATAAAGACCATATGAGGATAGTTTAAACGCCTATAACGCCTACAAAAATATAGTTTTCTGATCGTGTCTAACATCTGCAAGAAAGTTAGTGACCACACCTTCGTTGAAATTCTTGTTGTAGCTAAGGAGTTAAACAAGTGAATGCCTAATTCTGTTCAAGCCATGTAAAATTGTAGATCTGAACTAATTATTTAAAGGAAATAACCATTTATAGATTTATGTGGAGGATTTACTTGATCAATGTTTTCTTTTACCATCTGCAAACTTTGCCCAACATCACTTTCTTCTTGTTGGTTTTACGTGCTTCATATCCAATCTGCTTGTAGAAGCAGTGGCTGACACTTACACCAGTTAAAGTATCTGCATTAAAAACATTGTTTCGGTAGGTCTACGAGGCTCTACACATACAGACTTTTGATGTATTTTTATACTTCAGTTCTGGTTTCCAGAATTTCTAAAATTAATGCTTAAAAAGAGCCATTTTTAGCACTAAAGAGCCATGAGAGTGAATGATCTTTCCAGTTCATTCAACTTTCAAAAATCTTTCCCCAATCTTAAAATAACTTTATATGAGAATTTTTCTCCACACGTCCTCCGTACGCTAAGAACGGACTGACGAACTCTATTTTCCTATTTGAAGAGCATAAATAATGGCATTTAAAGGCAAAGATACAAATAAATCCACGTTTTAATTTACTGTTATCAAGTAAGTCAGTCCAGGCAGATGTATTAACCTCAAAGATACTAACACCAGGCCAACTGCTCAATAGCGTCTGTACAGATGCCATCGGTCAGTGATATTTTATCGTTATCAAGAATGTACATTGCAATTGATCAGTCGTGTTAAGGAGGTGTAGTGCGTTTTTAACAGGTAAAGGATTTTGTTAATCATTATTTCTGGAATAGTTTCGAACTTGGTTTCATCAACAGTTAACTTGCTCGTTGTTGTTCGTCAAAACAGTGGTTATAAAAAAAACTAAGAGACGAAATCTGGACCACATCTGGACCATTGTCAGCATTGCGCAACTTTGAGTTAGGTCTTGCCACTTCTTTCACTGATTCAACTTGTATTTTTTCAATTACATCTACGATTAAATGGTTTCGAATCCAGCTGGGAATCACAGGATACCATTTCCTGTCGAGTAGGTGGCAGTGAAAACTTATTTGACAGTGACACAGTGGCAACCCAGACCACTGCACTGTGACCGAGGTTGGCGCTAATGACTTGGGTATCTACGCGCCATTAAGTCTGTCCTCCTGTCCGGTGTTTTTCAATTTTTGCAGGAGGTTCAGATGTATGACAAGATTTAGATTAGGGGTTTGAATAACATCTCTGTAATGTGTGGTGCAGTGGCAACCCGGACCACTGCACTGTGACTGAGGTTGGCGCTAATGACCAAGTTGTCGATGCACCATTAAGCCTCAATCCCCCCCCCCATTAAGCCTCAGTCGCCACTGCCGTAACCAGTGGAGGGATGTGTTTTAAATGACACAGTTGTAGACACCATGTTGTTACATATTCAAAAAAGCACGTTCATAGTCAGATATTGTAACTACTGTATTGTCACGTATTACCACAGTTTGTGTTGTATGCCATTGACAAGAGTAGTATTGATTGTTATTTGTAAACAAACCGTTGTGCAAAGTCACTGGTACAACCCTCTTGCTCATTAGTAACATCAAATAACAATGTTCTGTCGGTCGGAGAATATCTGCTGATCACATATAGATTTTGGACAATTCTCTGTTGTAGTTTTCTGAAGCAATGGCAACACGTCAACTGGAATTTGGAAACAATCTTAATTTTAAACTAAGCGTGCCTATCATTTTGCTGGTGTGTCCGAAAACTTATGTCGAATCAGTAAGGCCAAAGCTCGAGAAAAGTTCAGTAGTAAATTCGTGATGGGGTATGAAAGGAATGGTACGGGATTCTCCAATGCTGGTGTGCTTATAGTACAATACGTAACTCATGTTGACTGGGTCTATCCCAGTTGGTTTAATGAGTTCCACCACTGTTGTCAGCACTGTTGTTCACTGGTTCACTCCTCGGGTCAACAAAACGAAGCAGAAAGTCCTCAATGGAGAAACTAAACTTTTTGTTGTTTGATGAGTGCTGCAGTACTGAATAGAGAACGTACTACCTGCTCTCTATAGCAACTAACAATTGGACTAATTCCTCATTATGCAGTAGATGAAATTCTTTTACGAGTGGGTATAATAATAATAATAATAACATTTTTACCCCGGAAGGGGGTGAGGAAACACAGAAGGGCCGCAGAAGCAGCCACTAACTCCGGTCCTACAAATGATGAGCGGCGTCACAGATAAGGACGCTTAAGGAAGGCAGTTAGGTCAGTGCGATTTAGCAAGCCCCGAAAAATCCGCAATGAAGATGCCGATACAGTCTCCTCAGAAAGCGAGTTCCAGGGAGAAACCACGCGGTTGGCAAAGAAATGTTTGCGACAATCACGGTTACACCTGGATCCCCGAAGCTTAAGAGAATGACCCCTTGTAAAATCGATCGAGCTCAGGTCGAAAAAAGGTACGTCCAAAGGCAACAACCCATGGAGAATTTTATACGTCAAAATAAGATCTGCCTTTAAACGTCTCAGCTCGAGCGGTTCTAAGCCAAGCGACCTCAAACGGAGGCCAGGAGAGAAGTTGCGTAAACCACGCAAAGAACGTGTAAAAGATCGCTGGACTGATTCCAGCCTGTCAATATCCTGTAAGAGGTAAGGTGACCACACAGGACTGGCGTACTCCAACAAAGGTCGGACAAAAACCTTAAAGGCCCAAACCAGTGTATTTCTGTTCGAAGAATGGAAACATCTTTTAATGATGGCAAGTCTACAAAAGGCAGATTTGGTAAGCAGACCACAATGGATTGATGACTTAAGGTCATGGTTCAAATAAACTCCAAGATCTCTGATCTCAAGAACAGAATCAAGTGGCGATGTATCTAAGAAGTATTGATGATGTTGATTTTGTCTGCCAATGTGGAAGGTACAGCACTTTGCACTAGCAAGTGGAAGCTGCCAGGAATCTGACCACTCGACCACAGAGTTTATCTGATCCGAGAGAAAGGTAACATCTGTCTCAGTTAGGATTTCAGACCCAATCTTGAGGTCATCAGCAAATTTAAATTTGGTCTTATCCGTTGTGGTACTTACGTTGGTAAGGTCGTTTAAAAAGATAACAAAAAGAAGAGGGCCCAAAACGGATCCCTGTGGTACCCCGCTGATGATTTGCTGGGGAGACGATAGCGTCTGTTCAATTAAAACCCGCTGTGTACGCCCCGTTAGGAAATCGGAGATCCACGCTAACAGAGAGCCACAAAAGCCCAACTCAGCCACCTTAAATCGCAACTTGCTGTGGACAACCGATTCGAAAGCCTTTTGGAAATCGAAATAAATAACGTCTGTTGGGATGCCAAGGTCCATAGCCAAGGTCCACTCATCCAGTGCCAAAAGTAACTGCAACGTAGCAGAACGCTTTGGCAGGAAGCCGAATTGGTCAGGATTTAACAGCGCATTTTCTTCCAAGTAGGTCAACATATCCTCTCGGATGATACTTGATACTTGAACTTTTTTGAAGTATGGAATACAGAAACGTACCATATGTTCTCGATAGCCACTGACAATTGGCTAAATTACTCAATATGACGTATAGACATAATTCTGTTACGAGCCGGTGTAACTTGACACTGGCGGTGTGGAAGAGATATGTTCTACTTGCTCTTTAGCCACTGACAATTGGCTTAGTTGATCATTAATGCAGTACATGTAATTCGAACTCTTAAAATCTGATTTGATCTTAAGCCATTAACTAGCTTCAGATCTTCAATACTGCTACATTGTTAAGTTACACCCACTCGTAACTTCATCCCAACTTTTAGGTTAGGCTAGTATAATACTACACATGACTACAGACTAAATATTCTTTATTTAAAAAAGCTAGCCAATGTTTTACACGGTACAACACTACTATATAACATCAGAAATCTGACCTAACACTGCGCCTGACACTAGAATCGCAATTCTGTTCCGTACACTTTCCAGCTATACATCAACATATAACGAGCACCATTTCACGCTTTACATGCAGCGGTATATATATATCCCATGCAAAGTTAATTACCAACAGTATAATTACTGATTAAGCATTTAAGCTATTTCTGGGTGATAGCTTTTTAGCTAATCAAACAACAACCCAGGGTAAAGATAGCTTTTTAGCTAATCAAACAACAACCCAGGGTAAACATGCGAGCATCAAGGGATCTTGTAAATACATTTATCTTTACAAGCAGAAATCATTCCTGTCTTAGTTTTAAGTTTTTCTTAGGAAAACTCACTCATTACCGCCTTCCCGCGTTAGACATTAAAAAAATCAGTACGCCAAAAAGGGAACACTATAATATTAAAATCATTAGTCGCAAGACGTGAACTACGAATGGGTGAAAGTGTGTGTCGGCTGGCTACGCAAGCCTTAACGATAACGTGAAACTTAAACTCATGCTGTTAGCTGTTCAAGCTCGACCTTTTAGTCGTTGAAAAAAAAAATATTTATCACAAGAACGTATAACTCAATCACTATTAGGTCAACCAGTATTAGGGTTTTATAATAAAACGCTCACCAAAAATACCTAAGGTTAGTTTTAGGTTATCAGGCTATTTTCACTATTTTGCAAACGCAAAACACATTTACCATATTTTATATTAGGCTATTTTCACTATCGTGCAAACGCAAGAGACATTTACCATATGGCCTCAAACTTAAGAAAATTTTCATATTTAAAAAAACTCACGCAACTTTTGACTCTTTTTGCCTCTTCCTGATGGTCATTTTCTTCACGGTTCATCATAACATGATTTTCACTGGCGCTCCATGATAACTATGGCAGGCTCTTCTTTAGATTAGGGGTTTGAATAATATCTCTGTAAGTGTGGTGCATTGGCAACCTGGACCACTGCACTGTGACTGAGGTTGGCGCTAATGACCAAGCTGTCGACGCGCCATTAAGCCTCATCTCCCCCACCCCCTCTTTCTCCTCCTGGATGTCTACGGAATCTCCAGTACCAAATCTGCTGCTCAGCTTACATCTTTCCTTGGCAGGTAACCGGCGCCATTCAGGAGTCCTTCGTACTTTCGTTTAGTTGATGATAACCAAACTACCCCTTTTTCGGAATTTCCTCTCTTGTCAGCAGTCCGTTGAATACAACCACGCTCTGCTATCACTTGTTGGAGTAACACGCAGGGAAAAATATAAGGCCAATAAATTCAGAGGTGTGCTGCTTAACTAATGAGGAATGAACAGAAGGAAAAGTCATGACATTAGTTGTATTGATTGAAAGCATGATACATAAATACAAAAGAGTAATGAAGCTCTCATAAACAGATTGGGGAAACAGATTCGAACGTGGAACCCATAGGGTTAAATTAGGGTTAGGCTTAGAGTAATAAGCAATAATAAGCAATAAGCAAGTAAGCATTAAGTGATGGGGAACCGTCCCGGGCGAGGGACAGAGGCGAAGTGAAGTTCCCCCATCTTGGCGTAAAACGCGTTGCTGGCGACAATGGTTGGCAAGCATCCACGTAGACATCAAGTCACGTATGCTGTGGGCATCAGTTCGGGTCCCGAACAAAGATGATCAAGTCCACGTTGATCCACTTCATTGTCGCTGGATAGGCGCCCTGATATTATAGATATACACTTGCTGAAGTGTGGTGACGTCATAGGCACATCAGACAACGGCACTCCCACAAAACCTAATTAAAGGGTTTAAAAATTTCAGTTACAGTATTTATTTACTAAAAACTTCTTCACCGGATGAGAAGACTCCAGCCGAAGGTAGTCGTTCCAGCTATAACGAAATTAACTGAATATGTTCGCTTCATAATAGGAAGTCCAGCAGCAAAATTGTTATTTTTTTGACCCATTCTTTTTTTGGAAGTAGAAGTGACTTGCCATAAAGAGGCTTCCGTGAGACCTGAGAAGTAGCAACCGTGAAGGCTCCAGTGACGATGAGTGCTGGGTGGTAGAGAGACTCCTTGATTTTGGCATTTGCCAATCGTAATTGGCGGCATAATTGTGAGTTTTTCCAATTCAGATTGGCTATTTCGTCGGCGAGTCTGAACAGTGCTGACGATAAGGAAAGAAAATTTGCTTTAACCAAGCATTTTAACAACCAGTAGCTGGCATTTCCCTAGCATGCCATGGCCTTCACCAATCGATTTTTGGCAAGCCTCGTGGGATGGACAGGACGGCAATAAATTACAAGCTATTAAAGGCACTGTTGAGGAATGGCACTCGGCGTGTCGCCGCAGTCGCCGTGAGGAGGTGGTGTTGGCCCGTTTGCGCATTGGTCACACTCGACTTACTCACTGTTTCCTTTTGCGGGGGGGTTGACCCACCTGAATGTTATTGGTGTCGGCGGCCACTTACGGTCCGGCACTTCCTTGTTGATTGTTGCCATCTTGATGGTTTTCGTCGTCGTTTCCATCTTCCACATGACATTGTGCGTCAATTGGGCGATAAGTCTGTCCTCCTGTCCGGTGTTTTTCAATTTTTGCAGGAGGTACAGATGTATGACAAGATTTAGATTAGGGGTTTGAATAATATCTCTGTAATGTGTGGTGCAGTGGCAACCCGGACCACTGCACTGTGACTGAGGTTGGCGCTAATGACCAAGCTGTCGACGCGCCATTAAGCCTCATCTCCCCCCCCCAATCGATTTAACTCGCATGAATGATCTACGTGTCAAAACATCTGACGCCGATCTTGTCTTTGATCGCCTGAAGAACAGTTGCGCATGTGCCACCTGGGAAGCTGAAAGTGAGCTCTCTATGGCCGCATTGCCGAACAGTCTCTTGTTGGTGAGAAATTGTATGATTGAATCACCAACAACACCAATACTGAGCCTTTAAAAACAGAAACAACAAGTGATAAGTTACTATTAATCATAAAAAGGCAGGCTGTGGCTACATGCAACTTTACTCTGTTTCCTTTGTGTATATGGGTAGGGCTCACACACTTTAAAAACCTGCAAGCTTTAACCAGTGCACATCAGTGCAGTGTATCCATAGAATAGATCATACCCCAGAGCAGGCTTCAAATTTTTCAAAGTTTTTTTATATTTTTCATCTGTTAGGACTTCAAGTAGCATACGAACCCTTAGTTTTCAGCGTTGGTCCTGGAATGGTACTTGAAAATGGAATGGAACCTTTTTTTGCACGTTTTCTTAAATTCATCGACCTAAAAAAATAATTAAAAATTTTAATAATACATTTTTCGTAACTAGCATTTATAATTAATCGATGCGTTTCCGTTGTTCAGATTGGCACCACGTACTTGTTGCTAAGCAGAAGACTCATTCATACCTGAACGAGCAAAAAAGATTGAGGATCGCATCGATAGAAGGGACAGCGAATTTAGGCAAAAGAAAACTTATTGGTGAGAAGATTGACAATGTTCAGGAAAGTGTTTACAATTTGTAGTGCGTTTTGTACCATACGGTACTAGTTTTTGAATATCGTAGAGCTATGCTTTTCGCTCTAATTTACCACAAATTCCTTCTTAGAACGGGTACTGCAGCTGTTTAAAGATGGAATTTGTGGTAAATTAGAGCAAAAAGCACAGCTCTACAACGTAGGTAAACTGCCGTAGCTTAGCTCCTAATTAATATAAAACGTTTTACTTACCCTTGTTGGAGTCTGTCCTCCTGTCCGGTGTTTTTCAATTTTTGCAGGAGGTACAGATGTATGACAAGATTTAGATTAGGGATTTGAATAACATCTCTGTAATGTGTGGTGCAGTGGCAACCCGGACCACTGCACTGTGACTGAGGTTGGCGCTAATGACCAAGTTGTCGACGCGCCATTAAGCCTCAATCCCCCCCCCCCTTGTTGGAAAATACACATCATCTTTCATTTAAACCTAATCACGTCCATTTATCCGACTTAGAACGGGTGCTGCAGCTGTTTAAAGTAGGATAAATGGACGTGATTAGGTTTAAATGAAAGATGATGTGTATTTCCCAACAAGGGTAATAAAAACGTTTTATATTAATTAGGAGCTAAGCTACGGTAGTTTACCTACGTTAGCTTAGCTTCTAATTAATATAAATTGTTTTAATTGCCGTTGTTGGAAAATATACATCTTCATCTTTTGCCCAATTCGTGTCCCTAGGGCTCTGTCATATTTTCTTCCTCGCAAAGCAATGTAGCCTACAAGGAAGTGGCATTAGCATCCAAAGTTATATCACAGATCTCTGAATCTCCTTCCATTACCACTGCACTGCACCCGGACCACTGCACTGTGACTGAGGTTGGCGCTAATGACCACGTTGTCGACACGCTATTAAGCCTCATCCCCCCCCCCTTCCATTATTACCATTGAACCAGACATGTCTGGCAGAACACTGCCAAAGTGTTCAGAAGTAAGTTCCATGATCATCCGACAGCACTGGCGTAGCATTAGACAATGGAATGTCTGCTACATTAGCTCCAAGTAACAACAAGTGTATCCGTTAACTTCACCTCAGCTGGCAATGGATGGTCGTAAAACTGTCCTAGTCCATGCATCTTTGCAGGGTCTTTTGGGTTCTTCGGAACCGGTTGCTGCCTTGCCGTCGACATCTGCCCAGTCTGCGAATGTTTCTGCTCCTGCTACTGTTCCTGTAACTGTTCCCAGGCAGGTTAAGGCTGCAGTTAAGCCTCCTCCCGCCCGTAGTGCACCACAGAAAGTGTCGAAGAAGGCTCCTGCTGGTAAAGCCTCAACACCACCCGTAAGGAAGTCGCCACCAGGAGAGAAGGTGAAACGGTCGTTGAACGACCAGCTTGCTGAGGGGTCCATTACGCCCCCGCCACAATTTGATACTTCTTTACCCATGGAGCAGGGAGAGATTTCCTGTTCCTCTTCTCCTGAACTTTTCCTCCTTCCGAGGACAACTTCGTTCTGGACCTCACTCCGACTTTTGATTCAGGGGAGGATTCAGATGTTTTCGGATCACCCAGGGGAGGAGTTGAGGAGGATGATTCGGTCTTAAGCCCGTCCTAATGCCTGCGCATACCATCGTTCAGTGGGGAACTGCCAAAGTTATCGGACCCATGCAGAAGAGCTGCGACTGCTTTTGTCGCATTGGCGACCTCTGTGCTGCTGCCTCCAGGATACTTGCTTTAAGGCGTCAGATAATCCGGTTGTTCGGGGTTATCTACCGTTTAGATGCAGACCCTGTGCCACGTGCACATGGTGGTGTTGCTGTGCTGGTTCAACACTCAGCCGCATGTCCGTGTGCCTCTGCACACTGCACCAAGCTGTCGACGCGCCATTAAGCCTCATTCCCCCCCCCCCCCCCTCTGCACACTAGATTTCAGGCGGTAGCAGTTCGACTTTCTTTCCATTTGGATATTACTGTCTGTTCGCTTTATTTGCCACCGGATGAGGTCTTTGGGGTTGGTGACCTGGAGGACTTGGTCCGCCAGCTTCCTGCCCCTTTCCTCTTGCTGGGCGACTTTAACAGCCACCATGTCCAGTGGGGAGGACCTCATACTAATAAGGGGTGAATCCTTAAGGAGTGGATGTAGAGGGGGTCCATTTGTGTCTTGAACGATGGTGCCATGACCCACTGCAATCTGGCCACAGGTAATTGGTCAGCGCTGTACTTGGTCTTTTGCTCTCTAGCTACCCCGGTTCACTTCACTTGGGCTGTCACTGCCGATCTGCATGGGAGCGATCACCTCCCCATTGTGTTGTCCACAACACAGGGGGGGGTTCTGTTGCTTCTAGGCCAGCCCGGTGGGCGCTGAAACGAGCTGAGTGGTCAGCCTTTGCTGAGGCTGCTGTTTTCCAGCATGCGGTGCAGGACTTTACTGATGTGGATGAACTTTCAACTCATTTCACTGATGTAATCCTCGCTGCTGCTCATGCTTCCGTCCCGCGTACGTCCACACAGCCGAGACGGGTTCCTGTTCCGTGGTGGACGCCTGCTTGCGGGTGGGCCATTCGGGCCCGCAGGCGAGCGTTGCGTGCATTTACGGTTAGCCCAACTACTGACAATTTTGTTGCCTTTAAGCGCTGTCGTGCCCGTGCCAGAGTTGTCATCCGTGAGGCTAGGCGTGCTTCGTGGTCGGCTCATGTTTCTTCGATCACGCACTCCACGCCTTCTCAGCAGGTGTGGAGAAAGGTGCGCCAGATCTTGGGGAGGACCGTGCCTTCCCCGGTATCGCAGCTGAGGGTGGCGAACGCCATTGTTTCATCTGTGCCGGATATCGCCGATTGTCTTGCGTCTGCTTTTGCGCGGTTCTCGAGTGATGATCATTATGATCCTGGTTTCCTCGGGATTAAGCTTAGGGATGAGGCTCGCTCTCTTGACTTTCGCTCCGACGGGCTGGAGCAATACAATTTGCCGTTCACCAGGCAGGAATTTGTTTCAGCTTTGTCCAAGTCGCATGACTCCGCCCCAGGCCCTGATGATGTTCATTATCAGCTGTTGAAACATCTGCCTGTTGCCTCCCAGCAGTTCTTGCTGGAAATGTTCAACCGTGTGTGGGCGGAGGGCTCTATTCCAGCTGTGTGGAGGGCAGCGGTGGTCATCCCGATTGTGAAACCGGGCAAAAAGACCCTACTTCTCCTTCCAGTTATCGCCCAATCGCTCTTACTAGCTGTGTCTGTAAACTTATGGAACGGATGGTCAGTGAGCGGTTGGTCTGGGTGTTAGAATCACAGGGATTCTTATCTGCGTCCCGGTGTGGCTTTCGACGGTTTCGGTCAACTATCGATCATCTTGTTGCCCTTGAATCAGATGTGAGGGAGGCTTTTCGCCTGCGTTAACATCTGGTTCAAGTTTTCTTTGACTTGGAGAAGGCTTATGATACGACCTGGCATTATGGGATTCTCCGTAATCTCTATGACTGAGGCTTGGGGGGACGGATACCACTGTTCCTTTCCGCTTACCTCTCCGGTCGTTCTTTCGCGTTCGTGTCGGGGCGACTCCTTCCCGCCCGTTTGTCTTGGAGAATGGTGTGCCTCAGGGAGGTGTTCTTAGTGTCCTCTTGTTTGCTATTGGGATCAACCCCATTGCTCAGCATGCTGCTGTTCCCCAGTCTTTGTTTGTCGATGACTTTGGGCCTGCGCTTTCGGGCGGCTCGCGAGCGGCAGCTACAGCTGGCAGTTAACAAAGTCCAGACCTGGGCGATCAGTAATGGTTTCCGGTTTTCTCTGGACAAGACTGTGTGCGTCCACTTTTGCCGCCAACGAACACTGCACCCAGATCCTTGCCTGTACTTGGGACAGGCACAAATTCCTATTGTCCCACAGGCACGTTTCCTGGGTCTGGTGTTCGATTCCAGGTTATCCTGGCTTCCACACTTGCGCCAACTTAAAGACAAAGAGCGGGCACTTAACATCTTGCAGGTTCTGTCGGGCACTTCATGGGGTGCCGATCGCGCTGCCATGTTGCGCCTCTACCGAGCCCTTGTCCGCAGCAAACTTGATTATGCGTGCATGGTGTATGATTCGGCTAGTGACTCGACTCTCCAGATTTTGGACACTGCGCATCACAGTGGCCTGCGTGTGGCGACTGGGGCATTTCGAACTTCTCCAGTGGTCAGCCTCTATGCTGAGGCCTCGGAGCCACCTTTGGCCATTCGTCGGCGGAAGCTTGCCATTCAGTATGCTGTGCGTTTGCGTGCTGTGCAATCCAGTCCTGCTTGGTCCATGGTTTTTGGGCCAGACTTGCGAGTCGGTAGACGCAGGGTGGGTAAGGGTGATTTCCGCGATAGGCTCCAGCAGTCCTGTCAGGAGATAGCCTTTGAAATGCCCTGTGTCTTGAGGCTTGGGGAGATGCCAGTGGCCATTTTCATTTTCGCTCTGGCGTCCCTCCCGAAGGGTTCCACTCTACCAGCAAGGTACTTGCAGGAGTTCCGGCGGCTGTGTTCTCAGTACGCTGGTTATCAGCGGCTGTTTACTGATGGGTCGAAGTCGGACGTTGGCGTGGCGTGTGCTGGTGTGTGTAAGGGAGTAACGGTTGCCCATCGCATTCCTTCGGGCTATGCTGTGCTTTCTGCAGAGCTTTTGGCTCTTGGTTTGGCGGTGTTATGGATCCTTGGCCTTCAGGGCACCCATTTCGTTGTCTTTAGCGATTCCATGAGTGCCCTGGAGTCCTTGGCGAATCACAATCCTCGGAACCCCTTGACACAACGTGTCCAAGCCTTGCTTTCTCATTAAGCCTCAATCCCCCCCCCCCTTGCATTCCCGCTTGCCTGGCCAGCGGAAAACCGTGCTTTTCTGCTGGATCCCGGGCCATGTTGGGATTGGTGGAAATGAGCAAGCTGTTTCTGCAGCGAAACGGGCCCTTTCTGGCCTCTCGAAAGGGATCTTAGCCTTGTTCCCTCGGACGCCTTTCCAGCTCTTCGTCTGAGGTTACACGCTTTTTGGCAGACCTTGTGGGACAGACAAGACGGTAATAAGTTACTAGCTATTAAGGGCACCGTCGAGGAATGGCACTCGGCATGTTGCCGCAGTCGCCGTGAGGAGGTTGTGTTGGCCCGTTTGCGCATTGGTCACACCCGACTTAATCACTGTTCACTTTTGCGGGGGGGTTGACCCTCCTGAATGTTATTGGTGTCGACGGCCACTTACGGTCCGGCACTTCCTTGTTGATTGTCGCCATCTTGATGGTGTTCGTCATCGTTTCCATCTTCCGCATGACATTGCGCATCAGTTGGGCGATAAGTCTGTTCTCCTGTCCGGTGTTTTTCAATTTTTGCAGGAGGTACAGATGTATGACAAGATTTAGATTTGGGGTTTGAATAACATCTCTGTAATGTGTGGTGCAGTGGCAACCCGGACCACTGCACTGTGACTGAGGTTGGCGCTAATGACCATGTTGTCGACGCGCCATTAAGCCTCAATCCCCCCCCCCCCTCCTAGTCCATGTATCTGATTAATAAATTCTCCAAACAAACCTGACTGAGGCGTGCTGTAAGATGGACTTCACTTTCAATGGTGCCAAGTCGGTGAAAACTCTTAACATAGAGCGGATCGCTGTTAAAAAGCCTTTTTAAAATGGTAGCAGATGCTTAACTTTCCCACATTGCATGCCTTGATAACATGCATACATCTTCCTGAAGCACTCTGTTGAGACCAAATCCACAGGCAATTTTGTTTTCGTTGGTAGGCCTTCTTGAATTCAGCATGTCTAAAAATCGTTAACTAACTGAAAAAAAAATCAGCTGCCACCTACAATGTGGCATATTTAGCCAAAAATGTACCGGTAGATAATGTCGTTGTAGGCAAGCAGGCTCATTAGGGCACAAAGCTACAAAATGCATAACCTCCACCGCCAGCTTGCAGCAGAAGGGCTTGCATTCGTTTAAGTTGATATTGGAAACTTTTTCCGCGAAATTGCCCCATGTTTTGTGACCTGATTGTGTGAAACGTTCAGTTCCAAACTGAGGCAACCTCTTAATGGTCGGTATTCGTTCGACCAGATTAGCTTATAAATCTTCTATTCAACTTCATTCAACTTATAGTTAGAACTAGCGCGGTATCTTATCACTTCTAACCTCTTTCTTTTTTGATTTGATGAAAGTATTCAACTCAGGAGCTTCTTTTCTCGGCATGGTCCCTCGGACAATGCTCAGTCAGACCGCGCTTCGCGTTAGGGAGGGGGGTTACACTCGGGAAGAGTAAACATTGTAAAACCTCTACAAATCACAACAGCTGGCAACACACTGCCAGAAAATGAAACTCCGAATGTGGATTAGGACTAAAGTAAAGACTGAAAAAAGTCAAAGGAAAAAAGAAGCTACGAAAAAAAAAAAGGCCACGGAAATAACCGAAGGGAACTGTTTACTTTGTTTTATAGGTTGGGTTGTGGCTTAATGGAGGAGCGTCGACAACTAAGTCATTAGTGCCAACCTCTGTCACAGTGCAGTGGTTCGGGTTGTCACTGGACCACGCATTAGAAATATTAAACAAGCTAGGTTAGGTAAGAAATTTCACTAGGGAACGGTTCTTTCCTCATTTTTTTCCCTCGGATTGTTTTCGTTCTGTTATTGTCCTACGGTGATGTTCGAGGTTTTTTTTTTTTTATTGTTTTCACGGCATATTTTTTCCATTGACTGTTTACTGCCCATTCCTATTTTCCTGGGCTTTCGTTTTGCGGAAACCTTTTTTTTTTTTGTTGGCTGTTTTTTCCCAGTTTTTTTCTCCCTAGGATTGCCTTTCCACAGCTTTTTTATTCCTAAATTCAAAGTTTCTGAATGCATTTCTTTAAAACAAAACCGCAAAATTGACTTTCAAATCGATTTTAAAACAAAATCAATTTTAAAACTGTTGCTCTATTTATATATATAGCTAAATGGCGTAATACTTTTAAAGTCAGTTGATAGGTTTTGTCATGCATAATAATACTTTTCTTGTCCTGTTCTGGGACTGAAGAAGCCACCGCATTTTCTTGGCCTATCCAGATTCCATAAATAGAGATTTGCAATATTATGTGTTTGACTGACTTTATTCTGCGTTCAACAAATTTTATTTTTTTTCAGTTGCATCGCAGACACAGTATTGTATTTATTTTACGGGTATTATTATTCGTTTATTGAAT
Organism: Lithobius niger; assembly: GCA_023313725.1. Classification (NCBI taxonomy): domain Eukaryota; kingdom Metazoa; phylum Arthropoda; class Chilopoda; order Lithobiomorpha; family Lithobiidae; genus Lithobius; species Lithobius niger. Next base: position 21,026 of record JAHWFP010004895.1, on the reverse strand, counting down.
TTAACAACTTCGTAATATTCAAGGATTTCCCATAACCAGGCATGATTAATAGATGTAGACTTCTAGTTGCCCCTTCCAAACTGTCTAAATTTCATTGTCCAATACTGTACCTCCACCAAAAAAAAAAAAAATCCTTACGGCAAAGAATTTTGACCATTCTACTTTCAGTGATAGCAAATATACACAAATGATGCTCAAACTTACTCGTCAGTATCATCGCGAAATTTTCGATAGGCATTATCCAAAAAATATTATTTTTAGTCCTCCTGCCTTCGTCAGGCAGCCAGAAACGTGTTAACTACATTCTACATAATTGTACGCACTTCCACTAGAAGGACCATATTAAATTTGGAACGATTCAAACTTGATACTTCTGTGACCTCTGTTATCAGTAGCCCCACAATCGTCTCTTAAGCTACGGATGCCATTTAAAGGTGAGTTGTTGTTGTTGTGTGTTAAAGGTGAGGTGCTGACGAAGTGTTTAATTGCACGGCCCATGGAGATTCATGAGGGGTTGCCCTGTCAACTCACGTTGAATTGTGATTGACTGTGAGCGGTGTTTTTGTGAGATGTGATGCTGTTGGTTACAATTCCACACATGACATAGACACTTACTATCGCTTGAGTTGTATCAACATTATATTTTCCAGGGTTCAACATTATGGTGATGGTGAGTCCTGCTGCCAGCCTTTTGCTGCAGCATCTTCTCCACGGCATTGCTTTCTAACAACTACGTGCTCTTGTGGTGACAATCTACACCACTGATCTCTACGCTTATATTAGAATGCACATCGGACGCTCTTTAACGAGCATCGTTACAGTGTGTTACAGTCAATTGCAATCCAATACGAGTTACTGACACGACAACTCAATGAATCGGCATGGGCCAGCTTTTCCTGCAATTAAATACCTCGTCAGCAGACGGGTTGGAGAAAAACCAACCTTGCAATGGCATCCACAGCTTAGAGATGGTCGTGGGCCTATGGATACAAAGGGCCACAAAAGCGCCAAGTTTGAATCGTTCCCGATAGAATACAATCTACTTCCACTACAATCCTTCTAGTGGAAGTGCATCAAATTATGTAGACGGTAGTTCACACGTTTCTTGCTGCTGCCTGATGAAGATTGGAGGACTAAAAATATTTTTTCGGATAATGGTCATCGAAATTTCGCCAAACTGATGGGTACTGACATATTGAAAAACTGCTTCATTTTGTAAATTTTCTACCAAGTTTCACATCCGAATATACCATTTTAAGCAGCTCGAAACAAGCTTTTCAGTGGTGCATATTTCAAGCCTCTAGCTCAAACTACTGAGAAGTAATTTTGCAACATTACATTGGTAATTTGATTCCATAGTTTTGCTAACTTGCTCCGGGTTTCTCAGTCAACTATTTTTACTTCATAAAATTTTAAGTTTGGGTTTGTCACCAAAACACACAAAATTCTACAAAACTCACGTCTAGGACATACTTACTCAATGTCCAGCTAATTTCAACAGCTCACAGATATCTTCATCAGGCTTCTACTGTCGACTACATCAACAACTTTATCACTTTGGAATTTAAATTCTGCCTCTTCCACAGCCTGGCAGAATTTAAATTCTAAAGATGACGAAGTTGTTGCTGATGTAGTTAGCAGTAAAACGTAATAGAAGCCTGATGAAGATATCTGTGGGACGTTGAGTATGTCCTTGATGTGCATTTTTGCGAAATGTATTTCGTAGTTCTGATGACGAATTGACATTTTCAAAGTATGCATTACAGCGATGTTTTAAGAGTTCAATGGTTTGGTATTTATAGTCCGGCCACTGAAAGAATGACTCGGCGTTCGTCGAATATCGCGCTTTTTTTGCCAGTAGGATAGGTGCAGCTTGCAGACAGAGAGTTCAATCGAGCCCAGACATGGCGTCGAATTCGACTTCGTTAGCGAAGCGCGGTAAAACTTAACGCAGTCAAGCTCTGGAGATGTTTAAAACGTCGTCTAGTATTTCGAATCCAGGGTGAGTGAATTTGGAGAGTATAGAACTAACACGCAATCCAGAAAGTGGTGCAGTAGCTGCTACTGGAGTGTTGTAACGTTTTGCTAAATCGCTACACGTCTCATGCAAGGCACGTAAGCCTATAGCTTTTCTGGGCAAGTGATGTAGACATGCCGGGGGGAAAAAAGGCCGCGTCTATCACCCATTTCGCAGCTCAATTTTTTCGACACGTCAATAAGACGTATTATTGTAGACATCCGTACAAATAAACAACTCCCTATTCTTAAGAAAATGTCGGCAGAGCAAAGGAATGTTTGGGGTTTGCTGGAAAAAAGATAGCCGTCTTGTTAGAAGTCTTGGTAAATAAAAATAAAATTCCATTGTGCTCTTATTTGTGTTATTTCCCAGCTGCTGATTACAATATACTGTATTACAAACTAAATTGACAAATTGGCATGATGATTGGTGGGGGAGGGAGGGGGGGTGAAGCGCAACCTACTTTTCCATATTTTTATGGTAGTAATCGGCGCTATACAGCAATTAAAGTAAGGGGCGGTGATAAAGAAAACGCGGGATAACGATGCACCGATTCCTTGTTTCGTGCTACGATTCAAAATGTTTGTCAACAGAACAAATCATTGAAAGAAGATATGTGCAACACTACAGAGTTAATGTCTGGATACAAGAAATCTCACGAAATGATCGGGAGTGGACAAAACAGATGTGGATTTGCAGCTCCACTTTGTTCTACGTATGTAAACAAACGAGAGGTCAACGTGAGAGTTTGACAACTAACACTGTCAATGGATTTGTTTTCCCTGTTTATCTAGGATTACACACGTTTCAAGGTAACACGTGTAAATTTATTGTAAACTATTTTCGACTCGCCAGGCTTTTGTTATCGAAAGTAATAGAACACTGCCGAAATCACGAGACGGCTACGGCCGATTTTACAGTTACCGTACGCATTCCAACAGTTTTTCGTGTTAGGTAGTATGCTTATTTTAGACACGTGGGGCTCGTCTTCATTTGTATTATTTTACTTGACCTTTATTTTAATAAAAAAATTAAGGGATTTAATTTAATATTTCACTATTATTTTGTTTGTTTGGATTTTGGGCAGCTGAATTTGGATGGCTTGCCTGCGTTACTTGTTGTTGCCTGGCAACCATAGGGGAGGATGAATGATGCTGTAAACGCGAGCGACGTTTATATTTTCAGTAACGAACCTTGTTTTTATGTCGTTTTTAAAAGTACTTCTAGTGGAACAAAAATTTTCTCACTTCACTATGTTATGAGAGGAACCACAAATTATCTTTCTTTACTGCTAAAATTATTTTATGTGTTGACGTAGCCATAACAAGTCTCAAAACGATTATTCAAATTGAATCCATTGCTAATGCATGGACGACCTCCATCCGATCGTGTACGTAGCGCTGCCAAACAATGGAAGCATCCTTGTTAACGGGTAATGAATGGCCAAGAGTGCACCGTAAACAAGCAAGCGAGGTCACGACTTAAACAATCGATGATAACATCAAGTCATTCTCTTAGTGGCCCTATAATACCTGTTGCAGTGGTCGGGCAGAATGCTGAAATGGACTCTGCAAATTAGAACTCCTCGATGTCGAACTAGATGGCTCTGTCGAAACGGGTGCTGTTCCCTCCACTGACATGTGTTGCAATTCATCAGAAATCGCAGAGGAGCCAGTCATGGATGTAACTGTTTCTTCTAAGTGACACTTCTTCGACTGTGGTTCTCCGTCATCGGAGACATCTTGTAGGTCAGGAAGAAATGTAGAATGTGTTGGTCCTCGAATGTTAGGACGAAATAAGGGTGGAGAGCAGGGTCGGTCAACAGTAGTAGTAGTACCAGATCGGGACGTACTGGTGGACGAGGGAGGAATACTGGATCGTGGCACAAAAGTAGATGATGGCGGTATGTTTGGACGGAATACACGAGATGTGCAGCGAAGTCTAGGTCCACCCCGTATGTACTGCAGAAGGGCAGGCAGTTGAATACTAGGTGGGGATGTACTCTGTGTAAGTAAAAGAAATTAAGAGTTACTACACATTTCGTGACTGAAAACAATGGGCAAAAAATATCATTTTATTTATTTAATTTTGCAATGCTCGATTCAATAAAGAAATTATGTAACAGAAGTAACTTTTGACAACAATTCTACTGACCTGCACAGCTGCGGCAGAAGAAACAGCGTACCCAGGAAAATGAGCAGCAGCTATATCTCGTCGCTCACTAAGTTTCTTGCTGGCAACATCAATTGTCTCCAAGATTTAATTATTTCATAAAAGATTAGTTCTAATAGCAATACATGACGATCAAGGAGCAATGAACTTCAGCTGATTCAAAGTGTTCTGTACTTTCAATTCGTATCAATATATGAAATCGTGATGCTCGCTCACTAGACAGTTTTGTCCTTGTTTGTGCTCAGAAGTAGAGAAAACTCTGTGGATGAGAGCAAAGGCACCTTACTGGGGGTAGGTTAACAAACAAAAAACTGGACTGGCTTCAGCAATCCACCATATTAAAAATAAATATTCGACCCTAGCTTAAACTCGTTCCGGTTAGACCCTTCCTACATCTATACACAATTTGCCAGCTGGGCTATTATTGTATTACAAAACTTTATCTGATTTTTTTGAGACGGATACAAGAGTAGACCAAGACGGACAGGGGTTGACAGGGACCAGATACATCGTATGGTTTTTTCCGTCAAGCAATTTAGCGAGTGTGTTGTAAAAAAACATCAATTCGATGCATTGCGCATTACACTAGTCACATGTTCTGTAATGTTAACTTTATGTTACTCAACCACCATACATTTGTTTTGTTAAACTGCTTCCTGGAAAAGAAATAAGCACGACACTCAACTCTACTCATGGGCAGAGCCGGCTCAAGACAGTTTGGGGTCCCTAGTTATCACAAATTCGCACCCCGTTTTTCTTTAGAGGATAAAGGTTATTTTATGTTTTAAACGGAGAAATTATTAAATTTAAATTTTGTCACGTTGCGGGCAGTGGCGGTCGCAGTGGCAGATTGTGTCTTCAATCGTCACATCTTGACATGTGTACTTTGTGGTGTTCTGCAGGAGTCTGTACTTGACCACTTCTTTTTTTTAATTTACTTGAACGACCTAAATTTAGAAAGGGGTTACACCTTCGGCTACAAATTTGTCGATGGCATTAAGGTGGGGGGCAGAAGTACTCAACTCGTTCCTTTCCTTGGACTTGGACTACGTGGTCCAGGAAGTTGTCTACTGGTCAGAGAGCTGGCAGCTACTTCTCTCTGTAAACAAATGTCACGTCTTCAAAATTGGCGGAGTCGATAGACAAAATACTTACTCGTTGGGTCATGTGTTCTTGCGCACCTCTGCAGAAGTCTGAGATCTTTGAATTTGGTTTACAAGTGACCTAAAATCATCCACTCACTGCCAGAAGAATTGCGCTGCAGCGTACCCTCGTGCAGCAGTCGTGAAAAGATGTTTTGCTTCTGGAAACACCGATACCAGGAGTTGGGCTTTTTAAGGTTTTCGTTCGTCCATTACTTGAATATGCGACTCCGGACTGGTCACCCGACCTTGCGTGTGACATTGATTTAATCGACATGGTGCAGAAGCTTTACACCAAGGGCCGATTCTGGGACTCAAGAGAGGTCACCTATCACTACAGTAAGACGAATGCTCCCGTTCCTGCATGGGAGCAACTAAACTGGGGCCATACGCGGCCGCGTTACTTGTGTGTCTTGAGCCAGTTCTTCTCATGGCTCCTTAATTTATTAATTAGTAGTTAACAAGTTCATTAACTCTCACCTCTTGGGTTGGAGTTTGGCTGTCATCTGCACCAGCTATCTGAATTTCACCTGTAGGCGGGGTGCCTTCCCTGACTGGATTGGAAAGTGGACTGCAAAGACAGGCAAATCAAAATTTAGATGTTGTGTAAGGTCAGAAATTAAGGAAAAGTAAAAACACATTAACTTATGGGATACTTCAGCTTAGTCTTGTCTAGGGGTTAGAGTTCCGTTACACTTTAAATGTCAAGCTTAACGATATTAATTAACAATTCAGCTGCAACATCTTCTTAAACGCTTAATGAGGGCTGGCAAGGTTCCTATGTTATTGGAACATAATGGACAATACAGACCCACATAGATTTTAGTCTATAAGGCATTTCATTTGACTAAACTGTAGTAATTCAGCCAACAGGTAGATGGATTGCTTTGTTATGATCGTCGTCTGCAGTGACGAATGGCGAAGTTGGGATTCAAAGATACAACATGATAGATGGGACATTTGCAGACCAACAGTGGATGGGCGTCTGTCCTGCACCCTGTGTGGTCGCATCACTGAACAATAGTCTCTGTTAATGTAAACCAGTTTTGGAGGGTCTTCTCTGGCCTGGCTGGATTTAACGACAAACTCTTCCCCACCCCCCTCCCCTGTCATCATGACCGCGTTTGCGTGCTGTGCAATCCAGTCCTGCTTGGTCCATGGTTTTTGGGCCAGACTTGCGGGTCGGTAGACGCAGGGTGGGTAAGGGTGATTTCCGCGATAGGCTCCAGCAATCCTGTCAGAAAATAGCCTTTGAAATGCTCCGCGTCTTGATGCTTGGGGGGATGCCAGTGGCCCCTTGGCTTGTCCCAAGTGTCATTTTCATTTTCGCTCTGGTGTCCCTCCCGAGGGTTCCACTCTACCAGCAAGGTACGTACAGGAGTTCCGGCGGCTGTGACGAATGGCACTCGGCGTGTCGCCGCAGTCGCCGTGAGGAGGTGGTGTTGGCCCATTTGCGCGTTGGTCACACTCGACTTGCTCACTGTTTCCTTTTGCGGGGGTTTGACCCTCCTGAATGTTCTTGGTTTCGACGGCCACTTACAGTCCGGCACTTCCTTGTTGATTGTCGCCATCTTGATGGTGTTCGTCGTCGTTTCTGTCTTCCGCATGACATTGCGCTTCAATTGGGTGATAAGTCTGTCGTCCTGTCCGGTGTTTTTCAATTTTTGCAGGAGGTACAGATGTATGACAAGATTTAGTTTAGGGGTTTGAATAATATCTCTGTAATGTGTGGTGCAGTGGCAACCCGGACCACTGCACTGTGACTGAGGTTAATGCTAATAACCAAGCTGTCGATGCGCCATCAAGCCTCAATCCCCCCCATTGATCAGCAAGCTGCTGTTCCCCAGTCATTGTTTGTCGATGACTTTGGCCTGCGCTTTCGGGCAGCTCGCATGCAGACCTGCGAGCGGCAGGTACAGCTGGCGATTAACAAAGTCCAGACCTGGGCGGTCAGTAATGGTTTCCGGATTTCTCCGGACAAGACTGTGCATCCACTTTTGCCGCCAACGAACACTGCACCCAGATCCTTGCCTGTACTTGGGACAGGCACAAATTCCTGTTGTGCCACAGGCATGTTTCCTGGGTCTGGTGTTCGATTCCAGGTTATGTTGGCTTCCACACTTGCGTCAACTTAAAGACAAGGCTTTGCGGGCGCTTAACATCTTGCGGGTCCTGTCGGGCACTTCATGGGGTGCCGATTGCACTGCCATGTTGCGCCTCTACCGAGCCCTTGTCCGCAGCAAACTTGATTATGCGTGCATGGTCTATGGTTCGGCAAGTGACTCGACTCTCCAGATGTTGGACACTGTGCATCACAGTGGCCTACGTGTGGCGACTGGGCCATTTCGAACTTCTCCAGTGGTCAGCCTCTATGCTAGGCCTCGGAGCCACCTTTGTCCATTCGTCAGCGACAGCTTGCTATTCAATATGCTGTGCGTTTGCGTGCTGTGCAATCCAGTCCTGCTTGGTCCATGGTCCACTGCACTGTGACTGAGGTTGGCGCTAATGGCCAAGTTGTCGACGCGCCATTAAGCCTCAATTCCCCCCCCCCTCAATCCCCCCCCCATGGTTTTTGGGCCAGACTTGCTGGTCGGTCGGCGCAGGGTGGGTAAGGGTGATATCCGCGATAGGCTCCAGCGGTCCTGTCAGGAGATAGCCTTTGAAATGCCCTGCGTCTTGAGGCTTGGGGGATGCCAGTTGCCCCTTGGCTTGTCCCAAGTGGCTGTTTCATTTTCGCTCTGGCGTCCCTCCCGAAGGGTTCCACTCTACCTGCGACGTAGTTGCAGGAGTTCCGGCGGCTGTGTTCTCAGTACGCCGGTTATCAACGCCTGTTTACTGATGGGTCGAAGTCAGACGTTGGCGTGGCCTGTGCTTGTGTGTGTAAGGGAGTAACGGTTGCCCATTGCCTTCCATCAGGCTATTATGTGTTTTCTGCAGAGCTGTTGGCACTTGGTTTGGCGGTGGAATGGATCCTTGACCTTCAGGGCACCCATTTCATTGTCTTTAGCGATTTCATGAGTGCCCTGGAGTCCTTGGTGAGTTACGATCCTCGGAACCCCTTGAAACAACGTGTCCAAGCTTTGCTTTCCCGCTTGCCTGGCCAGCAGAAAGCCGTGCTTTTCTGCTGGATCCCGGGCCATGTTGGGATAGCAGGGAATGAGTAAGCTGATTCTGCTGCGAAAGGGGCCCTTTCTGGCCCTCTCGGTAGGGATCTCAGCCTTGTTCCCTCAGATGCCTTTCCAACTTTGCGTCTGAGGTTACACGCTTTTTGGCAAACCTTGTGGGACAGACAGGACGGTAATAAGTTACGGGCCATTAAAGGCACTGTCGAGGAGTGGCACTCGTCGTGTCGCCGCAGTCGCCGTGAGGAGGTTGTGTTGGCCCGTTTGCGAATTGGGCACACCAGACTTACTCACTGTTTCCTTTTGCGGGGGGTTGACCCTCCTGAATGTTCTTGGTGTCGTCGGCCACTTACGGTCCGGCACTTACTTGTTGATTGTCGCCATCTTGATGGTGTTCGTCGTCGGTTCCATCTTCCGCATGACATTGCGCGTCAGTTGGGCGATAAGTCAGCCCTCCTGTCCGATGTTTTTCAATTTTTGCAGGAGGTACAGCTGTATGACAAGATTTAGATTAGGGGTTTGAATAACATCTCTGTAATGTGTGGTGCAGTGGCAACCCGGACCACTGCACTGTGACTGAGGTTGGCGTTAATGACCAAGTTGTCGACGCGCCATTAAGCCTCAATCCCCCCCCCCCTCAATAACCGACAACCTGTGGTGAGCCATTTCAGCTGGTGGAACAGCTGAGGATCCGGTCGAAGGATGATGGGTTACAAGAGCAAGATTTTCTCGCAGGATTTCGTTAGCCTCAATAACCGACATTGCGCGTCAGTTGGACGATAAGTCTGTCCTCCTGTCCGGTGTTTTTCAATTTTTGCAGGAGGTACAGATGTATGACAAGATTTAGATTAGGGGTTTGAATAACATCTCTGTAATGTGTGGTCCAATGGCAACCCGGACCACTGCACTGTGACTGAGGTTGGCGCTAATGACCAAGTTGTCGACGCGCCATTAAGCCTCAACCCCCCCCCCCCCTACTGTACTATGCCGTCGGAGATATACCGTGTAAGGAAGACACAGTTAAATTTTACTAGCTCATGCTCTGGAAGTATTATTATTATTAGTACTTGTTTCGAGAGATTTACGATGTAGTCCACTGATTTACATGGAAACAAAGATGATCAGTGCAAACAAGCCAACAGGTGAAAAAAAGAGTTTGTAAATCTACACATTGTATATATTTTTGTTTGGGTCTATATCCTACATCAAAACTTCTTGAAGCTCGTACTGCTGCGATGTTGGCAACTTATTGAGTTAGCTGTCATTGACGATGTTTGTGGCTCCAGTTAGACTAGGCTAGTGTCCAAGCTGAATGAACGGAATGTATCTGTGACCCTGCTGGCAATATCAGTTTGTTCAGTGTATACTTCTGTAGTACTCGTATGAAAGAGTATTGCAAAATGCCACCCAGCCAAATATGATTGGGGCAATGAAGATTTTCAGTCCTAGCACGATGTAAATTCCACGCTTTCGAAATGTAGCCAGTCTGTCATTGATAACTGGTAAATACACTTTTGGAAAGTAAATCAATTAACCAAGTCGTCTAGATCACGTTGACCATTGCTTTCAAAGGCATAAAATAAATTATAAACGTAATCAACAACATCCTTGAAAACATCTTTCCATAGCCATTCTATTCTTTGGTTTTGTACGAACTGTCCAGTAATATGGCTTCCTTAATATGAACCACGCAGGGTATTCACGTGCACTGCAATGAGTAACCATCTGTACAGCCATATGTGACGAAACCCCATATCAACTGAAGTTCCATACACTGATGAGAATGATTCAGAAATTGTGTTAAAGATACCGTTAGCGGTAAGTATGTAATTTACCTTATGAGTCTGATATGCATACATTTGCCACACATTGTTTGGTGTTGCCAGCGTCATAACTATGTCGCTGTATAATCTTAGCCCAACGTCCTGTAGTTCCTATGGGATCCAGAGCGGCTAACGTTTCTCATACGCGAGCGTTCTGTACTACCATATTATCTACCCACAACAATCCTTTCATCTGGTAAAAAAAAATTAACACTCATTAGTGTTCACTACCGATCACATCCAACCAACTTACTCACCAAAATGCATGATATACGGTAAAACAAAAACCCCAAACGATGAAATAGGCCCACCAAGTGTTTGCCACTGAAAGTGGTTATATCTAGATCAAAGTGATTGCCATTAACTTTCTCCTCCTAACTGGGATCAAGCAACCTAACTCGTACTCCTTAACTACTTTCTTGGTTGGTCTTAGAATCTGGTCCCTTCCCTTATAATTTCATAGATGAGTACAGGGCCGTAGCGACTGGAGGAGGTTTAGCTTTTCCTTCCCCAACCATCCGCGAAGATATAAAGTGGGCAAAATCGAATTGTCGAGTTGAGAAACTCTGATAAATTGTCACTACAAATTCCCGTTTGTATGAATACTTGTGTATTAGTATCATTATTTGGTCAGTTTGGAAGTAACTTTAACACGCAAGGTTTTTTTTTTACTTTAGTTTTCGTTGCTTTCAATTAACAAAGCTGTCCTTGATCGTTTCTGGTCACCTCCCTACTCTTCTTACATGCACGGGACTGGTAAGAGAAGCAAGTAGGTGAGCTCAGTGCCTGGCCGTAGCGAGTGAGAAAAAAGAAGAGCAAATTAGCATAGTTTGCAAAACTGAAAATTGAGTTAGCCCATCACCACCATGACGTAAAAGATAATATAAATAATGTAGAACAACATGCACAGAACTATATCCCTGCCAAGTTTTCGTCGTTTGAAGTCGTAACAATTAACTTTGCGATAATCGCACACAGTTGGCAAAACTAAAAAATTGAGTTAGCCGTTTTATTTGTTCGTAGCCCTTCTTCTGTTAACATAGTGGTGCTCAGAAGGAGGTAAAGGGCGGATCCAGAATGAAATAGGATGAAATAGAATGAAATTCTTCTATATTTTAGTGTATTTTTGTCGTGATTTAACTCTTTTTCAACAATTTCGGCAGTTTTCCCCAGTTTATTTGTGGCCCCTCCCTTGGATCCACCTTTGAAGGGGGTTTGTGAGCCTAAACGTGCAAAATGTTACCTCCATTCTTCAATAGCTGGCTGCGGGCCTGTTTATATAATTTTAAACTAAATATTATACAAACGAGAAACACACTAACCAACAGTAAGAACTCGGTTCACAGCTTAAACTGAACTCTATGAATTTAATTTTACGAAACTTGCAATCCTGAAGAACGAATAAGAAACATCCTTGAAACTTGCTTGACAATTTGTTGCAAATGTGCTCACTGGAAGTCAGAAATGGGCACTAAAATACTGTAAATGCTTCAGCTCCGCCCTGGACCCCGCTGGGGAGCTCTACACCCCCTAGATGTGTTTGCCGGAACCTTCAAAAGTACTTTTCTGGCAGCGCCATAATTTACGAAGCTAGTTGCAAAATCATAAAATGAATTAGGATGTGGATAGTTTTACCCTCCCCCAGCCAAGTGCCCTTCACTACAACTGCAGCTGTTGGCGGGGTCAATTGCAACTGCTGGCAGGTCAAGCGCAGCTGCTGACGGGTTAGTTGCAACTATTGGGCAGGTCAAATGCAGCTGCTGGCCGGTCAAGTTCAGCTGCTGGCAGGTCAATCACAGCTGCCGGTGGGTCATTTGCATGTGGTAGTAGGTCGATTGCAGCTGGTGGTGGGTCAACTGTAGTTGCTGGTTGTCCACGAAACGTTGTCAAGCCAACTAGCCAGGAAAGCCCAAACAAAAATCTGTCCGTTTTCCAGTGTACTTTGGGATCGTTGAATTTGTCTGTCCTGCAGGATATTTTTTTTCCCACTACGAAAAATGTTGCCTCCTTCTGCACCAGCAAAGTCCCTTGCTTCTGCATCCTCAATTTTGATAAGCTTTTCTGTAAGATGAACAGGAATAAATGTAGAAGACTGATTTTCTATTGGATCCTGGGCGATTTTCCCATGCAGACTCCCTTGTTGTGCAGGGGTTCCTTCCGGAGCAATTTCTACCCCATTGAAAAGTGGTTGGAACTATTAAAAGGAAGGAGACAATCCTTGCTGAGAGTGTCCCTCCTGTAGAGTACGGAATGAGCTACTGCGTGGGTGGCCAGTTGATGACGTCCTTATGAAACTTGAAGGCACAATATAATGCTCAATAGCAAAGTCATAAATAATAAAGGGTTTTTGTTGCAATTAACTTTTGGCACTTTTCCCTTTTGATTCTTTGTTTATTTTTTCCTGTTCTCGGGTTCAGCTGGGCTCCTTGTGTGCACTGGCTTCTATAATCACTAAAGCAGGCTGGCTAGTCGATGCTGCTTTTGAAATTATCATTATCATTAAGGAATGACTTTAGGAGTCATAAGTCATTCCAACTCATGGTTCAAGTCAAGTTGTCGACGCGCCATTAAGCCTCAACCCCCCCCCCCCCCTCATGGTTTAAGGTAACTTGGTAGTCTCATCGTATGGGGGAAATGTCACGACTTCAGGTTCCATTATAAAAAAATCTGTTACACTACAGCTTTGAAACTCGGTAGGTTTGTAAAACAAATCATTGTGTAGAGATTTGACTAGAATTATTTAAGTTACACACATAGTTTAAGAAAAAATTATTAACATTCATATGTTTAATTAATAATGCTATTATATAACATATTTAGAATTCTAAACAGTTGAATGTTCCATGGAAAACCATAATTGTGTAGAATATAAAGAGCACTACCGAAGGAAGCTGTCTGCAAAAAAATCAAGATTTTTTGTGCGGTAGGTTTGTAGTAAATGGTACCTAAAGTTTAAAAAAACCTAATTTTTCGCTAAGCACGTTTAAAAAAAAAATATTGCCACTGGTACACAGCAGCTTATAAAAACCAATTTTTTGGGTGGATTAAGCAACGTAAACCGTTCAAATTTATAAAATAGATACATCAAACTAATTTTTAAAATAAAAAAAAAATTAGTTGGTTTGGCCCAACCCACTACTGAGTTACCTTAATAAATGACAAGTTTCAACTTTACAAAGTATGATTTACAAAGATCGTTTTCAGCTTAATGAAAATAACTTTCACATGAGTTTACAAGAAAATTTCTAATTAGAAATTAAAGGTTTGTTCAGAAGAGCTCTGTTAAAATCAGTATCGCACTGCGCAAGTAATCAAGTTCACATTCCAAAAGTTTAAGTAGCTACTAGGATTCTACCATTAAAGGATCATGCTTCAGTAATAACTAACAGAAACGATTCAGTGAATCAAAGTTTTTAATGAACATTAAGTTAAAATAAAAGAACGATAGTTTTTAGGACAGGACCATGAACCCTTAAATTATGGGAAGCCTAAAATGCAGAAAACTAATGTCCCGATAATGTTACAATTAGTCAGTTTTAAAATTAAACTATCGATTTCAGAATTGTGGCCTAAAAAAATACTTTTAAATTTAAACTGTTAAGCTACTACCTTATGCCATTGGTTCTTGTAGTTGTTTTGGGTGCTCTCAGGTCTTGAAGCATGGTTCATGTTGTCTATTTAGGTCATTCAGTGCCTTTCGTCGACATTCTTCAGTCGTAGCCTGATCTTGAACCAAGGGATTCTTCTGCACGTCTGCAGGGCACAATGACATTTATTAAGCTGAAACTGGTCAATTACTGCTTTTAAATTTTGAATTAATTTATTCAGTGATAAAGTGACCTTTTGCCTGTTGCTGAAAAAGAGTGCGGTTATTAATTTTCGTATCCTAAGCTTATGAAGTAGTCTCTTTTCACTTTTGATTTTCTAATTTGGCTAACTGAGCATGTACCTCCTCCACCTTTTTCCACTGCCCTCCAGTTTTCAAAACATCAAAAAGCTTTCTCCTTTCTTCCTGTTCCTCTTTTAACATTCTTTCTTGCTTCTTCTCCATGGCTTCCATGATCCTCTGCTTTGTTTCTACTTTCCGTTCTTTGAATTTAAGAAGAGTGTCCTTTGCTGAGGTTCGGGCAACTTTCATTGTCATTATTTTTTTCTCGTTCATCCAAATTGTTCAGCCATTGTCCAGTTTTATATTGACCGTACAGTACTGATGCATGAGGATATGCTCTAATCAGGCGGTCAAAAGTGGCAAACACTCTTTCTGAAATAGCATTCGTACCCGGCGAAAACCGTGTTGATGCAAGTTTTTATGGATCTGGTAAGGCAAATATGCTATTTGGTAGGTAATCAGTCATCTGTCTTTACATTGTCAAGCAGAAGTGAGCAAAGATTATCTCCAAAGCTTCGGCCATAAATTGGTCAAGCTCCACACCATTTGCACTACGAAAAAGAGTCGTACACCTCATCTTTATGAAGCTTGGAGGGGGGGGGGGTGAGGCTTAATGGCGCGGCTGAAGCCTCAAGCTTGGCTGTCAGTTGAATCATCGGCCCACTGCTGAAAGTTACGCATCATTTCAGTAATATAATTATTGGGTGCAAGATGTTATCATTATCAGTTGATTCCACCAATCTCCAAAAGGGGTCTGTTACTAGCTTATCAATTATTCCGAGAGCCCGGCATCCAGCTTGATATAGTTTTTCTTTCAAATCAAAGTAGGACTGCCTGCTGTAAAAGTCTAGTTCTTGTGCCATACAAGTTAAAGAACTGCTGAAATGCTGAGGTAAAATGGTATATACACAGCCACCATTCAAAAACGTAACATTGAACCTATTTCCCCGAAACGAAGCCAATTTTGACTTAATGGTTGCGCCTTCCAAAGCAGCAAACTGATGCATGACTCCTGCCTCTTCAGAGCCATGGTGTTTGAAGGCTTAGCATACGGTTCGAATTGTGCGGGTAGTTCCAGATTCTCCTTTTATTACGCGGGGTCCTGCAGGAGTTGGATTGGCACTAATAGTGGAGTCTGCCTATTTTTTCATAGCTGTTTAATTCGTCATATGCTGCATTGACAAGCCCCAATGCTGCTTACATCGGAACTTGTGTTAAGCTAACAATTTTTTCTTGGATCTTTGTCTTATGTCCCAAAATCATGAATTAGCTGAGGAGCCAGTTCACGTCGCCACCAATCTTCTATTTACTTGTCAACACACGTGTCTATCATTGTGTTTTTAAAACTCTTTAAAATGTTTGGTAACTTGTTGGATGGATCAGTCCTCTTTACGTGCTCAGCTGCTTCAGCGACACAGTTTTTTATGCACTCAAAGAGCCGCTCTGAACTGCCACAATCCATGTCGAAAAGCCCAACAACCTAAGATCCACGTGCCGTAGAAATCTGTATGGATCCAGATCGTTCACCAAATTTGGTTATCTCATCATAATGAAGTGTGTTGTCATTTGTAATCAGAATTTCTTTGGCGGCTTGGAGCTATAGTTAAAGTTTCCGATGGCATCCGTTCTTTTATAATAATCCCAGCCATTTTCACCAATACAATTTTGATAACATTTTCAATGTTTTTCGGCCAACACCGAGGTTTATTAAGCCCATGGACACTTCTCTTATTTCATCTGTATACCTTCCATTCTTCCATGGTTTTAATTCTGGCTCTTCGAAAAAAACATTGGCCGTTCGAAGGTCCCAAACAGAATGACATTTCGTGATTGTAGTGTTTTAGCGAATCGTTTATTCCCCCTAATCGATATGCTAGCGAATCAAAACACAAAAACTACAAGTGTGATGGCTCGAGCAAACCGTAAACTGATTGTAGGGAAGATAGTGATGAGGCGGTGCTGACAAGTTAAATTAAAACTTTTGAGGTGTAAAAAACCATCCAAAATTGAGGCTAGCTTTCGCAATGAAGATAAGGCTGTGGATTCCAATATTGATGATATGATCACAAATGAAGCAAGCGATTTTCTTACTGGCAAAGACGATGTTCCAATTTATGATGGGCGATGTAGGCGGCGCAGTTGTGTTAAGGACAGTCCACCTTCAAGGCATCATAAAAGACTGACTTGCACTCCGCAGTTGCCTAAAAAAAAATAGCTCCAAGTAAGTCTGGTGTCACTATGTTAAACTGTCCCGAATGTAACCTTTAGTTTATTCATAAGCATCTATTAAAGGTTCACAGGATGACATTTCGCGACTGCAGCATTTGTAGCGAACCGTTTAGCCACCACATTCAGGATGCTACCAAGTCAAAAGACAAAAAGTATGTTTCCAGTGTGATGACTTGAGTAAACAGGAGGATGCTAGTGGGGATGAAGCAACCATTTTCCCCACTGGAAAATCGGCAATCGACGATAACACTGGTGAATGGAAGACATCTTGAAAAGAAATTAACACTTGTACCACTTATGAGACTAGTATTTATTTAGTCTACTTCATTTTTCGAGGATTTGTATCGAGCCTCATCATCAGAAATCACACAAAAAATTTTTCACTAAAACTACCGTTACATTCTGCGGCTACGACAAAATTTATCTGCTCATGCGCTGTACGACCACTGATCTGTAAGTGTGACTCAAGCGGTCATCTCGATGGCTCTGCTGGGGTTCGTAGTTTCTCTATTGGCACTCTTACTTTTCAGGTTAGTTCTGGATGGACAAGTCCATCTATTCGGTTATAGGTAGATCCAGTGATATTCATAAGGGAAACCCGACACCGAGAGAAACTTTTTATGGCTAGCGATTCTACTGCTCTCTGGTGAGATTCTTGTTTAGTATTGGATTTTAGGACAATTGAAGTGTTTTGCATTCTTATGATGATGTCCTATTCCATTGAGTTTCTCTCTCCTTCAGGTTGCACTTATATGTCCAGAATGTTTGGAGGAACAATGGCTACGCCATGTTTGGGAAGAATCAACAAAAAATTCAAATCTGCAGGAACAGACGTTCGCATGGAACATGACGAGCAGTATGAAATGGTATCCACTCTACATTTATGCGGAATGTTTAAATCTGACAGTAAGGGAGAGAGCACTGCACTTACAAAGTCACTGACATCTTTCATGGTGTTAATTACAACATTTTTTTCGGTATTCAAAATATAATCCCAGTTAGGGAAAGCATTCTGTAGCAGTGACAGCAAATCATGCAAATGATTTATATCTAAATATGACTGGCTGTAATCTTCTCCCTTTAACTGACGCCAAGTTTTCTGCAGTAACGGCAAAAAAGCCACTGGCGCATCTAGAGTTGCATAGTCGTGTACAAACAAGATAGCACTTACTATACAGATGTGTCGCAAAGACCTTGCAAGATGGAATTTAGCCAGCAGTTGTTTCTTACATTCACCATGCCAATGTATTTCTTCAAAGGGACTTGGCATTCAGCACATAACCACTCTGTGTTTTTTATTTTGGCAATTGTCAAAGTGTCACAGGGAGTCACACCTATACATTCAAAGTGATACCAGCCACCACATGGACCATCACATTGCACATATCTTCTACCATCATCTGGCTTTTTGCATATGCAATACTTAGGCCTACGTGAACTAGTGGTAACGTACGTAACTAATGCTGCTGGCTTTTTGCGCTTTGATCCTGAACGTAAAAATCGTGGTTCGACTGAAGCTGCAGGAGTAGCGTCCTATTTTTGGCAAAACACAGCCTTATTATCAACTGTAATCTGATCGACAGTTTTATAAGTGTTACTAGCCAACGCTTGCTGATTAATTGCCAAAATTCCAGCGCCAGAGTGGCTGGTAGTTAAAGATATTGGAACTTGACTAGCAGTAGATGGGTAGCTAGCTACTGCACTGCCAGCGACAGGCAGAATATAACTTGGAGATGTTTCTTCTTGACTAGCCAAAGATGGCTGAATACATAGCCTGTTACACTAGTAACAGCTTGAAGAATGGCAGCTGAAGATACTAAGTCTTGACTAGCAGGAGATGAGTGATAAGCTGCTGCACTAACAGTGACAGGTACAATGGAAGCTGGAAACATTTATACTTGACTCGCAAAAGAAGGCTGACTAGTTGCTGCACTACCTGTGACTGGACAATCGACACTTGAAGATATAATCAACGGACTAGCAAGAACCGTCCGATTGGTTACTGCAATACCGACCGATTCAGAATAATTGGCAGTTGCACCCTGAGCTTGTGCTGGCTGACAATCACCTGAATGTTGGGTGGCCGGTACTGATTAAAAGCAAACCACAGACTAACTAACTGAAGTTCCAAACAAATTCATGAAACTTTTACGGAACCTACCCTTCACACCCTTCCAGGAAGTATAAATACATTTCCTACTTTTGTGATCATTGCAAACTCCAGCAATTTCCAATACTAACCCCCAAAATCCATATGGATTTCTCTACTCTTTAATTTCAGCCGCACTTGGACCACGCCCATTTGTTATTTCAAACACTGCACTGGCAACAGCTTGACAGAACAATTATTACTGGAAATACACATTGTTTGGTCTGTGTGATATTTGTGACGAGGTTTATTTTGGAAATTCCAAACACCATTCCTATCAGCTTTTATATCATCTTTATGTTTCAGTTTTGAAACACCAATGGTATCTGACATTTCACTGGAATGTGTGAACAAATAATATTTTGAGAAGGTTCAAAAAGAGCTCAAAAATTGTTGACTGACTTAAGTCGACTTGTAAAGCTACCTGCAGTTAAACCATCAAATGTTTCGTCAAAATGCAGTTCATTGTTGTCTTCATCATTACGATGTAATGTTTATGATATCTTCAGTAGCACTTTGCCAGCTTTCAGTGATTGCATAGGAAGCAATGTTTTTAGATGGCAAAGTTAATTCCGTTTTCTCATTCACAAGAGTGAGATTTTCAGTATTGGGTTCAGACTCGCTGTCGCTATCAACTATTATTGGTTCATGTGGCATTGTTCCCAATGATGTGGTCTCATTATATTGTATGTACGATGTAGGTGTCGTTAATGACACTTCTTTCCTAGTCGAATTACAGTTTTCGGAGTCTGAATCCAGATAGCGATGGAAGGTCCTCACTGGATGAAGAAGAAAAGTCTTCATTTAACATACGAATAACTCCTTTGGCAGGGCTATCAACAATGGTGAAACAAAAATTGTTACTCCACAAAGACGAGTCATTTGTAGCAGTCGCACTATGTGTTAGGTTTTTACCTGAAGACATTTCGTCTTCTAGTTTGTCTTCCTTCAGGAAACTGTAATGCCATCGTTTCTTTGGGATGCATTTTACTGGCGTTGGCATGGAGCTGTCGAATTCCTACAGTTTCTCGTTTGATTCATTGTCATGGGTGAGCTGTTGTCTGTATCGGTATTCTTCCAGCAATGAATAAAGATAGGGCTTATTAGTTAAGCATGAAGATAATGTTGGAAAAGGTACTGGCTAATATAACTGACTATACGTTGTAGTTTGAGTCAGCTGAAACTCTGCCGCTTTGAAGTATTGTTGAAAACGTGTAAACCTGGCCGAATAAGCCAGTTAGAAATTACAATTCAAAGTATTTGTCGGTGCAGTTGTATTTTAAAGTGAAATTTTTAAATGTAACAAATAATAATAAAAAAAAAGGATGAAGTGTTGTAGCCTTCTTTGGGCAGGATGACTTGGGTGTTCTTCTCAAGGCAGTACCGTCAATTGCTTTACTTTCTAGGTTAACTCCAATTCTCAAAGTAACACAGCTTAATAAACAAAAACGGAACGTTAACTATTGACGAGTAATGGTCTAAAAGTAAACCTTATAAGCTAAATGGAGAAGCTATGACTTGCTGTCTAGACCCCAGAGAAAGCCAAGAACCACAGTTGAAATGAACCTATTGTAGGGTTACTTATTAGCATCCTGTGGGGCTGGCGATTGCCACCTCCTGGGGCTCCGTCATTGTCTCCACCAGGGGCTGCGTCATCGTCTCCACCAGGGGCTGCATCATTGTCATCTCCGGGGGCTCCGCCATCTCCGCCGGCAGCTGCCACTTGGGCTGCCGCATGTCGGATACGGGGTTCAGGTATCGGTGTTAGATTCACTGTTCGCCAACCCCGGTGTCGAGGCGGCGGCCCGATCGTAAGTGCCCACGGAATCCACGCCAAGGGCAAAATGGCGCGTTTCTTAGCCTTGACGTTGTTAGGTGGCAGGCCTTTGGATTCCTGTGAACAGACGACGCTTACAATTATTGTTGTAGTTACTCACCCTGCACCTCGAATTTAAACAGAGGCAAATAAATCTTCTAATTTAAAAAATACAGATCTGCATTCAAAACTACATTTCCATCAATTCTGCACGTTGTACGGCAGTGGGTACAAAGGCAAAAAACTTCAGTTAATAGTGCAAAATCTAATTATGCAACTCATTACGCAATAAAGCATTTAATGGACTGCAGTTAACCAAATAGCAAACCCACACTACAACACCGTAAAGGAATTTGAAAAAAAAATATAAAACACATTAAAGTGTGTTTAATTTCAAATTTTTTTCAAATTATTTTAAGTGTGTTGCTGTGTGGGTTTGCTATTTGGTTAACTGCAGTCCATTAAATGCTTTATTGCATGGCTAGTTGTATCAAGTAACGAGCAGCACAATACCCTTTTCTGGTAAAACTTCAAAAGGTCATAACGTACGAATAACTATAAATTAGGAAGAGTAAGTATTAATAATACGTAGCATATAAAATATGGATGTAAGCCTTTAAATAATACAATGCTCACTCAGAGGCATAAATAGTCCAAAATACCAGGT
>JAHWFP010004894.1:88175-106703 GCA_023313725.1 Lithobius niger | reverse complement strand
GGGGGGGGGGAGAGAAACTTCTATTTATAACTAAAATTTTGTATAGCGAAATCGAGGTTTCTCTCCCCCCTCCCCAGTTCACCATAGCCAACATGGTGCTGATTTATAACAGAAATTTGTTCACAATGTATCGCATTTATTTATCAAATCGTTAAGGTTAAAACATGGCAAGCATTTTAAATATTAGTCTGTTAACAAAATGTCTTTTTACTTATTTTAAACATGCACAGCTAATGCGATCGGACAAGTGAGCCAGTTTATTTTTTGATAGCTTGTCAATCCGTGACTCAATCGAGGACAATGCAACGAGTAGTGCAGAGCAACTATCCAGTTTATTTCTATATTTTGTCTTAATAACACTCACGTCTGAGAAGCCAGTCTCGCATAGGTAGGTCGATGGAAATGGGAGAAGAGCTTTATGGCAATGTCGGAAAGATCCTGCTTTCACTTTCACGCAGAAAGAAGCAAGTGATGATGCTGTGTCAAAAATTATCTTCACTCCTTCAGTGACTATGGCTTGTTAACTAATCTAGGCTGTATAATTTATCGTAATTTCATGTGGGATTACAATAAATTGTAAACAAACAAACATTAAATTTGTTTGTTAAATAATCAACCTGTAAAGAAATTTCGGTCGGTTTCGTCACCGTGAATTTCGTTTGTTGGTGGTGTTATTGTTTTGCTATATCTACGCGCAGTATGGAATGATTAGACGCAACAATAGACGCTAATGCGTGCATTACTCTCCAATTATTATGTATTGGGGCGTGCGGCATTTGGCCAGGGCTCCTGTAGAAATAAATTCAAATTCGTCTTGTCGCTTACTAACCACTGGAGTCTCTCCAGTGTTGGTGGAGTTAGACACCAACACATACAACTTGGAGCGCACAAATGATAAGCTTGCACGAGCGGCAGTATGCCGGAGGAGAAGCGCATTTTTGCTACCTAATTGCAGCCAGTTACGTTATCATTACTGATTGTAATTTTTGGCGGTATTGTTTTCTACAACAATAGTAGCATTATTTTCTCATTCGTTGCTTAAATTAGAAGGATAGGTGTTTACCCGAATGTAAGAACAACTAAAACTTTGATGAAAATTGTAGTACTGTAGTGGGCGTTTGTTTATCTGAGCGTTTATGGTCAATTATTTTTTTTATTTTGTCCAGGTGGCCGCGGACCGGCGCCCGACTGCTCGCGGACCACACTTTGCGAAACGCTGAACTAAGAGGTTCAGTCGGGAATGCAGACTGGTGGTTATGGAAATGAGGGGTGTGAGTTATGTCCCCCCCCCCACACACCCCTCAAACAAGTTCGGTTGGGTTTG
This sequence comes from Lithobius niger, assembly GCA_023313725.1. Lineage (NCBI taxonomy): Eukaryota > Metazoa > Arthropoda > Chilopoda > Lithobiomorpha > Lithobiidae > Lithobius > Lithobius niger. Next base: position 105,379 of record JAHWFP010004894.1, on the reverse strand, counting down.
CCACTGGAGTTGGGGAGGGGGGGTTTAATGGGGCCCTGCAACATTGTCCTTGTGAGATAGTACAGCTAGGGGACCTGAGGTGTGGGACTGGTGGTCCTGGGGACAGGCCCGGTTCCCCGACTTCAGCATCCGCAGGTTCGGAGCATAGGTACAGAGGGTCTTTCGGGGTCTGTTGTGGATAGGGTCTAGTGGTAGAGGCCAAGGTGTTGGCGGTGTTTGCTCACCATAGTGCGGCATGATGGCGACCTTCGTGTGGTGGGCAAGAATGGTTGGGTAGGACTTGGCAAGGTTTCCTGCCTTGTGCTGGGTCGTGGTGTGGCTTGGCATTCGGCCCAGGTCCGGGCATGGTCGGTGACTACTAGGGATGTGCGATACTCGAAAAATTCGAGCCGAGTATGAAACTTGTACTCGAACTCGGCTCGCTGATCGCGTCAATACTCGAAAAACTTGAATCTGGCGAAAATGCGATAACTTCGCCATTTTTTGACCGATTTTGACATTCCTATATACCAAATCGATCGTCTCGGCGAGAGCCTTCCAGTGGTGCAGATTAAAAGTAATTAACTGAAACCATTTTCAAGTTATGTCCTTAAAACTGGAAAAACCGTGATCCACACATTCAGCTAAGTACCATCTTTGTTCTTATTATCTTAACAAATTAAAGAGAAACTTGCAAACAAAATATTTCCATCAAATACTCGAACTCGGCTCGATACTCGATTCTTCTGCTGCAAACTCTGCTCGGATAAATTAAAATTTTCTACTCGCACATCCCTAGTGGCTACGTGACTGTGCATTCCCGTGTGCTTTCTCTTAACAACTCGGGATTCACAGATTATGGTATGGATCTATTGGTGCTTCGAGATCAGTCTTCGCCATACGTTCCACACTGAGAGGTTGGATGCTGGTTTGGCCAGCAGGGGTTGCATAATCTGGATCGTCTGTTCGATGTGGATACTGGGGCTGGCCTAAGCACCACGTGGTGGAATCTGTCTTATTCGTAACAAATAGGCAACTCAGTGAGGAGTCTACGAAGGAGAAATGGTGGTTCTCCTGCGAGAACTTGTTCCAGGCCTGCAAGTGTTCCTACTTTTTCCTACTTTTTTGTTCCAATTCGTACTTTTCCTACTATAAAAAAAAAGTTCCTACTTTTCTTACTTTCTTCTGAATTTTCCTACTTTCTCTCCAGGCAATAATATGCCTAAAATATAATTTTCACTATAGGAAGTTTTGATTGAGAAAAGCAAAAAAGTATTGATACAGGCGCTTTTGAGTACGCGAAAATAATGAAATCTCGCTACGGTAGTGGATTGTGTTGTGGAATTTGGTCGGTTATCTTGGTCTGGTAAACACAGCGTTCGTTACGTTGCAACTCTGAGCCTACACTACATCGATATTGTGCAGGTTCATCTGCCATACTGTTTTGCAGCCAACCAAGCGCGAGATTGTCCCAACACGAGGGAAGGCCAGTTCCAACTTGAATATTCTACGAAGTAAGTACAGAATTTCCAATAATTATTAACTGCGTAATCATAAGCTAAGTAAATTCTTAGTTGTAATTCAATTGTTATGTGACAGAACCCAGGGATCGATATATTATCATAGCTACGGTGGGAGGCAAGGCGTGCAGTGTAGTCAGCTTGTATATAAGAACGGGCATAGACCGTTGCCACAGTTCTATAAATTAAGCGACTTTGTGGAAAGTGCATTGAAGTATTAAATATCAGCTCCACGACGATATTACAATCCATTTTATCCAAAAATGCGTTCGACACACAACACGTACAGATTGAGTTAGGCCTAACCGTAACGTTGTGTAACGATTTAAGAAAAAAGCAAAATAAGTGCAAATAAGACTTAGTTTGAGTGTTCAATGTTCCTACTATTTCTATACTTTTTATAAAAAACTTCCTACTTTTTCCTACTTTAAAAAAAATTTGGTTCCTACTTTTTTCAAAGAATCGACTTGCAGGTCTGTTGTTCTCGGAGGAGAATCAAAGTTCTCCAAGTAGAATCTGATGACACTGTGTTACTCTTATTGCCCTCCCGCTTCCCTTGCGCTTATTTGGCTCAGCTACAAAAGATAGTGGTGGGATAGGCACGAGAGAGAAGGAGAGTTAGGTGACTGGTGACGTAATTTTTGCATAAATTAAAGGTTAAGTTGTATGCGAATGAGTATGGATGAAAGGTGCCGACCACAAGAGGGATATCCAATTTGTAACAAATAGGTAACACAGTGTCGTCTGATTCTACTCGGAGTACTATGTCTACGTCGTGCAAATTTTCAGTGGCTGGCTGCCATTTTCCTCAGGCATTACGACAAAGGTTTTGTTGATTCTTGCCCTACTTTGTCATCGTCTGCTTTCAACATAATAGTCGTATTTGTGAAAATCATCAATTCTCCGAATTATGACTCTCTGAATTCGACGAAAACTTTCACAGTAACACAACAAACAGTGTATGCAATCACCTTTTTTTAAATAGGCTACAACTGTAGGGCCAAAATTGTTATGCCATAGGAAGTAGTCTGTATCAAAGTTTTAAAATACTTTCCGTGGTACTGTAATTGGGGGGAGGGGGGGGGGGTACATTCACATCCCTGCAATATGTGAACAGTTTCCAGTATCTATTGGGCAAAAAGAGGCTAATTCTCAGTACAAATAAAAGAAACAAAAAGCTGAATTTTATAATATGTAAGCTTCTCACCAACAGAAAGTCATTCAAGTTTTTTTTTTTACCTTTTAGACTCTGCTTTCTTTGTGTAGACCAAATTTAGGCCTCTTGGGTGGCAAACTTGTACACACAAAAAATAAAAACACAAAAAGAACCCCACAATTTACCAAAAAAAAAAATCCACCAATTTACTGTAAACTTTTTAAACTAAGACGTAATTCAACAGAATTTGTTTGTAACTTGAAATAAAATGCACTAACGTTATTCCAACAGAGCTCATTGTTTAAAATGTAGGAAACTTTAAAACTCTTGAGGTGTGAACTGATTTATTAACAAAAATAAAGAACCCTAAAAAAAATGTTTCCTTCCTTTCCAATGGGATCCCAGCCTCTCCTCCTTAGAACAGGCAACCAAATTTTGTGTTGTGAACACAGCATACAATAGCTAAACTTTGTTTTATGCACTTTTTTTTTTAATATCTATGTACCATAGGCCTACAATTTTTTGCAATAGCTGGCTATGAAAATAATTTTCATCCCCTTTATTTTTTCTAATTTATATGTGTATTTATGTTGATAGGCCTGTCTCACATAAACTTTATATGATGTTGGCCTGCTCAAATTTTTTTTTAAATTGTTTGAATTTAAATCAATTTCAATTTATTTTGCCTAATTCAATTTTACTTGAAAAAATCATAAAATAGTATAAAAATAAAATTTAAAAAACGTCACTGTTTTGGTCAGCCACTATGTGATTCTCCATGTAAAATTGTAAAGATTTTCATACTGATGAAAATTGGCCCATTTCTAAAAGGAAATTGCCGAAATAGTGGAATATTGGCAATGTCGCCACAATTAGTCCTTTATGAATATCCTAATTGTGCCAGCATCTTACCACATGGCAGCAGATCCTACTTTTTTCCTCCCAACCTTTAGCTTTTTCCCTCTTTTTAGTCTGTTTTGGGGTGTCGTCATCAGGTGAGGGAAAAATCGTAATTATTAGCAAAACACATTAGTTTGGCTATAGTGTTCCGTTGTCGCAAACATGATGCTACATTGTTGAAGCTAAGAAACAGCACTTAAAACTCAGTTTGTCTTAAAAAAGGGCACAGTAAGTTTTTAAAAATATACATTATTAGAAAAACAATAGTAATTGAAAAAAGGAGACTCCTACCGACGACTGTATTAGTTCATTTCGGTGTTATGTCAGTCAAACTTTTTTTTTATTATGCCTATTCATTTTATAATTTTTCCTTAGCCTCGATTGGAACAAATATCTAAAAAGACTGGGAATAGGGACGCTGAGCTTGAAGAAGTTAAAGAAAAAATGAATACCGTTGAGGACCGAGTATTTGCAGAGTTCTGTCGCTCTATTGGTGTTGAAAACATCAGGTAAGTGACAAGATTAGTGTACTACCGTACGTAAGTGAATGTAAGGCCATGCAAAAAAAAATTGTTTTGTTTACGGGCAAGGTTGCAAATTGAAGAGCCAGGCAACCAGGCATTTTATTTTATTTAACTGACCACATTTCTTTGACATCTACCTCACGCAATGCTGAATAGGCAGGCAGCCTAAAAAAGTACAATATTCTGCTAATATGTTATTTAGGTTGTCTAGTAGCACAAATATTTCAGCGTTTGCCAAATAATGTGATTTCACTTCGACGACATCTCTACATTGGTGCTATCAGAACTGACGTGCAGCTGAGTCAGTTGCTGCTCAGGGAGCCAGCCTTCACCGGTACAACCTGAGATGCACACATTTCCCCTTTCATACATTGAAATTTGGGTTGTTTTCTAAATACCATAGCCTGTCAAGAGTCATTTCTTCTGCCGTACAACAAAAATTCCATGCTCAGGTGATAGTTAGGGCATAGCGGTGGTTGAAGAACTTGAGCTGGTTGGTGATTTGGAATGGAGACCCTGGCAAAGTATCTGTTAGTCACTGCTGGCCAGAGCAGTGTGTGGGACTACCAGTCTTCTTCAGCGGCAGTGGGATTTATTCAATCCTATTCTGGACATTATCTCACCCCCTTGCAATGATTGGAGGTGTGTTCCTTCTCATACTAGACTTCTTTCTCTTCTAAAGCATCTAGAAACATTCAAAGTTGAGTAGTTTCATCTATACAAGCATTAGTTCGCTGTAAATGAAAGGTATACTTTTTCCTATTTTCTGCGATAATACAGTAGTGGAAATTTTGTGCTTAAATGCGTTGCTTGCTCATTTCTTTCAGTTGTACTTATCATGCATGCTGTGTGAGAAAAGTGAGCAGTACGATAAACAAGCATTTTACCTTTCGATGTCATTGTTGACCAAGATCCATGCTTAAACTGCAGCAGTTGTGAAAAAGTGTGGAATTCGAATTTCAGGCTGGCTCTCTGTGGAAAAGTTATTTTTTTTAGTGTACAATTGTTTGCCTTCGTAATTTACGTGCCCTCGAATTTAAAGCACACCATCAAAGTCTTCTCACCAAAAACGCTATTCTCGCGCAGGCTTCAAAGTGCAGATAACAACCAGCATCTTCAAATTTTCGACAAACTATATGAAAAGGTGTTATGACTGCTCTTTTGTCTTCATCAGGCATTTAATTCTTGGTTGGGGTTCAAATCAGCTACCTCATATTGCTGGGGTTTCAAATTTGGTGGCAGTTGATGTTTCCTCCTGTGTTGACAGGCATGGTTTTCATACGCCATTTGTGCGCTAGATTGTTTGTGAACAATCTTTATGATTAGACTGTGGCTGAAGGTTCATCAGGGGTGGGTTTGCTCGAGGGAAGTGCTGAATTGCAGAATTTTATACAAGTGACGTGTGGGGTATTTCGCCTCCAGGTGGTGGTATGCGATGCCGTTTTACGCCATTTTATTTCTTGTATCCGACATGTGTTGTTTTACACAGCTGCTTTTCTCGTTTCTCAAATAAATTCTGCACCACATCCCCCAAATGGTACACGATACACTCTTTTCCTGGTATTTATTAGGCAATCCAGCGCATCACACTCTGGGGTAGCCGCTTTAGCCGTGTGGTGGTGGGGTAGTTCGTCAAGTGCACTTGCCTCATCACTTCGATTCTTACTCTTCACGTTGTAATGGTGCCTTCGACCATACTGACCATCCCTTGCAATATCTGTTCATCCCTTGGGGTTTCCTGTGATGAAGCCACATGATTGGCTTCACCCACATTCCTATCCTCCCTCACTCTCACACAAACTTCTGGCTTGCTGTTTCCTTAGGAAGGAGGTGGAACTTTATACCCTTGGAGTTGCGCAGGTAGGTGTTGAATTGATACTGACCCAGGATCCTCTGGGCTGACTTACTGCCATCTCGGAGGTTAGTCAACCCCACTCTTGGTTTTGGTTGTAGGGACGTTAGTGCTATAGTTCCTTCCTCTCATGTCAGTCTTCTCAATGCATTTTTGGTGTAGCCTTCTTACTCCTTACAAGTGGATCCTTAGAATCCTTCTTTTTAATCATCAAATTTAGAACACCTGGTGGACAGGCGACCTAATTAATCGGGCCTTCTCCTCTTGAATGTCTGATCTCGCTGTTTCATGGTCAGATGTTAGTCTGACTGGCCACACAAAATTATTACGTGTATCCACCATGACTTGGGGAGGGCTGGGTGCCCCGAGTCATAATGTGATGCCTCTCCCCACATGTGTAGGCTTCAGATATGGTTGATCATGGGCTGTGCATATCGGTTTTCTTGTTAAAAGCACATCTAGTGATGGGAGAGATCAATCTTTTTCAAATGTGAAGGAGATGTCTGGGTGCCAATGATTTAGGGCGTGGAGAAGTTAGATAGTCTCTCACTCTTTCTGTACCGAACATGCGTCTAATACAAACCTTTTTTACAAACCTTGGTTTGGTCGGATACTCAGGACAAAATGATCAAGCTGTGTACACGATTTATGCCACCACTGGAGAGCATGGTTATCCCATTGGACAAACCTTCTTGTGCCGAAACGTATGGTCTTTAAACTTTATAATTTATATAAGGAAGAAAGTGCCACCTTCAAGAGCTTGCGATACTTCTCAGGTTTTTTCATCAATACCGTAACATTTCACCGACCTGTCCAGCATCATCAGGATCGGGCAGTGGGTAAGGCTAGGAAACAACTTCAATGTCAAATGATGTTGGTACCTCCTCTCTTCCCCCCCCCCCCCCGGTCCTCCAGTCGAATGTGACTCACATCATCCATCTGATCCTAGGTATGCTAGAATCTGTTCCGCTCCAACACGTACCACTTCAATCGATCTGCTATGATCCAATCAACTTTTTGCATAAGACCTCCTTTCTCGGACGTAATCAACTGTAGAGGCATACCGTCTGTATGAACCTTCACCTGAGCGAATGTCCGTGGTACACACTGAGGCTGAAATGGTTTTAACTCTTAAACTCGTCCTCATTTATTAGTTTCTTGAGGCTGTTCACCACATGATTGGTTGGCATGTTCTGTACATCGTACGCTACACATCATGGAGTCCGGATGTCATGGTCCACATGATTGAGAAAACTTGTCGTATTTGCTTTGTCTGCTCGGTAAATCCTCACACTATCGTTCCTTCTCAGTTAATCATTCCTCCTCGGTGAATGCGAATGCGTTTGCTGTGTATATTAGCGAACACGTAGGGGGGTTGTTGAAAGAGTCATGTAACACGTGGCAGATGCCCAAACCCAAGTGGAAACCAACAGCGTCACATCCCACTGCATGGAAACTCACCACACAATAGCCTGGAACAAATCGGTTACACTCTTTGAGTCAAATTCCAGGAGAGATAGACATTTAAGAGGATTAGAATCTCTAGTGATCAAACATGAGACTCGTACTGGAATTTTCCAAGGGTCTTCTTTCCCAGAAATCAAATTCCTCATTACCAAGCAATTTTCTAGCAATTATGTGTTAAAAAAAAATCATTTCCTGCTTGCTTGCTTGAGTAAATTCAAAAGAAAATTTGCATTTTACCAATTTTGAGTTGGAACTATTCATTCTTTACCTGTGCGTAATTTTCACTTTAAGAAAATTTCGGTTTTGGGTTTTTCCTTCTTTAAGTAACAAATTACAAAGTTATCAAACTACATTACAAACTAAAACTTATGACATTTTCTTAAATGAAGTGGAAGGGAAAAAAGTAAATGCTCAAAAGACCTTCAGGTTAACATTTTAAAGTGATTTGACTGTATTATGTTAGTTCTAGTTTTAAAGGTAGATTGCTAGCATGCCCCTTTGGGCCACGTTTAATGTGCTTTTGCTGCATAACTGTATCTACAGTATGTATTAATAGCCTACTGAGCCGAATTGTTGTCAGTTTTGTTCCCGCATCTGGTGTGTGACGGTGTGGATGGTCTCAGTGAACAGCATGGTACAGATTTGCACTTTAACACAGAATTTTGATTGGTCGTGCCATTCCAGAGTTACGGGGCCCTGAATGATCAGTTTCATTGTTTTACATTATTTTAAATATTGTTATTAAGCAACAATGCAAATCAGTAAATGCTGTAAAGCATAGGCCGAGATTAAACAAATGCTAATGATGCTGGAAATAAGCAGTTGTTCATAAAAATTAAACGATCCCGGTTTCCCCATGTAGGCAAGGGGAAAGAAGGACGGTAAACTGAAAACATGGAGCTTACATATTATAAAAAAAAAAGTGATAGTATTTAAGTCCTTGCTGGCAATACGCATTTGTTCACAGTGCCTGTTACAGAAATTCAGTGACACTACGCTGCCACTGCAGGAAAGAAGGCAAGGGGAAGAAGGTTTTGCGGTGGTATGGGAGACGTACTGATTGACTGAGCGAAGCCAACGAAAAATCTGCGTTTGTTAGCCAGTGTTCGCAAAATTGTGATTAAAGAAACTTACTTGGATGAAGCATGGTTATGCACATGACAGACAACTGAAATGATCCGGTTTCCTCATAAATCTTACAGTTTTAAATAATAGCAAACTGGAGTCTAATGACACAAAAAAACGAATGCAGTAGTGACGAATTACGTAGTCATCTAAACATGTTTTGCAGTGTAAGGGAATTGCGCTGGTTGAATGAGCGAAGCGCACGAAAATCAGCGTTTATTAGCCAGTATGCACAAAATTGTGATTGTATAAAAGAAACTTAATTTAGTTGAAGCATGGACATAGACATGACAAACAAAACCACACATTTATTACGCCCGTCCGGAGGGCAGGCTTCTTCTAGTTAAACATATTTTTCTTCTTTATTACAGTAAACACGAAGCATGCGTATACTTACAATGACAATGTTGAAATTACATAGTTGAATGAATTCCTAATTTTTATTTTCTCCCCATAGGCAGTACGAAGAAAAAGAACTTCAGGCACAGCAAGAGCGGGCTAAAAAACGTCTAGAGTTTGAAAATCAACTATACCGAATTGATAATCAGTTAGAATATGAAAAGTCCAAAGATACACAAGGTGATATCTTATACCATTTGGTTGTTATGCATTCTGTTATGTCTGTTTTTTCCTTTTTGTAAGTACCAGTAAATGTTAGCACCGGCGCCGGCTAGCGGTTTCGGTAAAATATCGGTTGTTGCGATATTGTTGGTTGTTGCGGTTTTTATGTTCCGCTGCACCGTTCTAAGAATTTTTCGAGCGCTTTGCAATGGTGCTAATTTCAGATCAATAACTTAAATTGTTTCAAGTTCTTTAGTAAAAACCAAAAACATGTTCCAGAAAACACGTTACTGCATGAAGCTTGCTCAAGAGCTTGACATTGTGAAATTTGTATGAAATTTTATTTTCAGTATTAACAAGTATAAAGGGCTTTATTAGGCTATTTAAAAACTGAAAGTTGGTTCTCAGGCCTTTTTTCTAAGACATCTGTGCGAGTGGGCAGAATTGTGTAATATTTTTATTTTTTTATTTTTTAGCCATATTTTTCTTACATTTTGGGGAATTCTTTTTATTTTGGGTAAAATGATGAACACTACTTCATAATTCTGCTTTCCACGTGTCCGTATAATTATTTAATGACAAGAATAGTAATTTTATATTTTCGTTTCTCACTTAGGACCATTATTGATGTATAACCCCCTTTTTTTGGCCTCGTCGGTCGTTTTTATTTTCCGTCAAAAAAAAATCGGTGCAGGCAGGGCCTGAGGACCAACTTTTCTTTAGGCAACTAATTCCAGAATAAGGAAGAAACTTAAACTTAATTGTGAGTAACTGCATTGAAGTATTGGCATCAATATCGGTGAAGAAAGCTTCATATCGGTAAAAGTTGGTATCGACCAAACCATATCATTTACATAAAATGGTGCCTGTAAATATCCATAATAAGATAAATAAGTAATAAAACGTGGGTATCTTAATGTAACTTGGCAAAATTACACCACCAGTCATTACCATCACCAGTATCATGGGAAACTGGCACAAAATCTGCCAGGTAGTGTCAACCCAAGCTTTACACTCATTTGCATGATAGCAAAACATCCAACTTCACAGTGAAAGGAATTCCAATAGTTTACTACCAGCGATAAATGGAGCCACAAAATGGGGACGAACATAAAAGAGTTGGTGAAATTTATGTTCATGGGAATCGTGGCTCCTGGTTCGCTTTTGGATTTTGAAGCAGTTTTACCGTGGAGGTTGCATTAAGTACTAAATAATTAGGCCAGGAAAAAAAAAATTGTTCGGTTCTCGGGCGCGGGCGGGTCCCCAAAAATCATGCGGGGCAATCGCTTTTTATTTCATTCGTCTTACGTCGTTACCCGTGGAAAAATCGGACAAATGGCTTTAATAGTTTCGGAGAACCGTTTTTTTTTTTTTTTAATTACGGGCGGTAATGAAAATCGAAAATTTCCGTGTTGACAAAACCCGTCCGAAAGTCGGCGTTAGTTAGGCTAAAAATCGTTGTTCCCACCTGATAAGCAATAGTGTGAAGGTTCATAGGCTCCTTTTCCATTTCAGTTTTGCATTGTGGCTGCTGATTTAATTTTCTAATGCTGTAAAACATCATCTTTCTCGTGATTTGCAATGATGAACTAAAACACAAGTGCTCGTCAAGCGCTCACGTGAAATCCGAAGCGATCGGCGGCGTCCATGTTGATATCGTGCATCAGCCAATGAGAGCACGCAAAATCGGTCACGTGGTGCCAACCAGCCAATAACGGATCACGATTTTCAAATGCTTTGGAAAGTTAGCTCGAAACGGCCAGATGGCCTACTACAATTCGCCTGATTGGTCACTGCCAAATGGCCATCGAGAAAATATGTTGACAGGCCTAGATTGAGTGGAATTCTAGCTTTCCAACTAATACTAGATGGCAGCGCCCAGTCAAATGATTCGACCGCTACCGCTGATCAAAAATGACCAATTTTCTGCTTTTTAACTTAGGAAAAAAGAATGAGAAAGACATTTTTGTAGTTTTTAGTGAGTCTACACTCAACCAAAGTGCTTTTAATAAAATTGTAGACATTGGTAACTACGTTTTTTTTTTTTTTTTTACAAAAATCGATGCACAACATGTCAGTAATTTCAGCGTTTCGCATTTCGATATTTTGGTGGAAAATTGTGTTTTTCGACCCATAGTTTACCTTCAAACTTCTACGTATATATATGTTGTTACTGTGTTCGGGATGATTTTTTTGGGCGTGTATAACTTATACGTTCATACTGCTTAAAAGATTAATGAAAAATGTTGAGCATTTTCATAGCATTTTGAAAATAAATAATAAAATAAAAAGCCGGGTGGCCTGGTCCTTTTTCGACCTTCGAAATGCCCGAGAACCAAACTTATATTTTTTTTCCCGGCCTTATGATACATGCATTCATTTTGGTCTTAAATTATAATCAACAATTTAAGGAATTTCGGCACGTTTCATTCTTGTTTGTAGGTTTAGTATGGTATACAGTCAAGCCTCGTTACAACGACATCGAAGGGGTAGTCAGATTTATGTCCTTATGAAAAAAATGTTGTTATAAAAATTTCCATAAAAAATACTGTAAAATAAAAAAAAAATAAAAAAATTAAAAAGTATTCTATTCATTTTACCTAGTCTTATATGCCTGTCGCTCATCGTGCTCTAAACACAAACCTCCAGGACGAGTAGCCTAAGTTTATTTTCGTAGGCCTCAATACAGCACAATATAGAAAAAATAGGTACAGTAAAACCTCTTTAATACAAACTTTAAGGGGACTGCTAAAAATGTTCTTATTAACCGTAGTTCTTATTAAACGGACGAGAGAAATTTGACTGCAACATATAAAAAATATAGCCTACCCGGTATACAGTATTTTCTTTTCATTCGTCCTTGACCTTCGCGTTTGGGCAAATGGATAAAACTCTTTTCACTTCCCAAGATGGAGTTGACGTTTTGCGTGAAACGAAACGAAATTCCAGGGGGGGGGGGGGGAAAAGTAACCGTTACGAACAGCAAATTCTTCGTCTTGTCCGTACTTTTGCATTAGGCTGTGAAAAGAAATAAGTTTATTTCTCAGGTATTTTCATTCAAAAAGTAACCAGGCCACCAGGCTTTTTATTTTATTTTTTTATTTTATTGGAAGTAACTCAAGTCTTACTTTCAACTGCGCAAAACACTTGCATTTTAATTTTACGGAAAAACTTGCAAAACACTTAATTTTACGGAGCTGAAAGTGGTTAATTTAGGCTAAATAATACTTATTTTCAGCTAACTGAATTGCTTTTCCCTGTAACGGTAATAAATTTAGCTTGAACTAACAAATAAAAAGCATCGACAAGGGGCAAATTTCACCACCAGGCAGGGCCTGAGAAACAACTAATTGTTTTTTCGTAGCCTTAACATAGTTCGTTATAGCCGTATATATTTAGTGCTGGCTGAGTAGCTGGCCAACCAAAATCTTGAAAAAAGTTCGTATTAAGCGGGAATTCTTGTTATCCGAGTTCTTATTAACGAGGTTATACTGTACTGTAAAATTAAAAACTACTTAAGTATTTTTTTTTACCTTGGCCTATACGCCTGTTGCACACTATGCTCTAAACACAAACCTCCATTTCGAGTAGCCTAAGTTTGGTTTTAATTTTGTAGGCCTAACTGCAGCACAAGAAACAATTAAAAAATTATTGCTATGCTAATAAAGAATAGCATTAATTTTATTTTATCGCCTGTTGCACATGGTGCTCGAATACAAACCTGCATTACAAGTAGCCTACGTTTATGTTAGTAGGTCTAAATACAGTACAGTTTTTACATCTCCATGATATCAGTTAATTTCTTTTGACTGACTTTTTTTAACTGCATTGTCCACAATAGCCTGTTCAATTTTGTCTATTTGAACAAAAATCGATTCAGGGGTCGATGAGTGATTGCTTGCATACAAGCACAATGTACTTAGCGCATCCATAGCACCGGCTGTTGTCACAACAGAAGGAATCACATCATCAGTTTCTGAATCTGACGAATCCGAAATGTTTTCTTCGTTTGCATTTTTAACAGCCTTTATTATTTCTTCATCGCTAAGTCGGCTGTAACTTGGGCAAATTGGTCCCAGTTTGCAAACTCCTCAAAAATTAAAACTTCGTCAACATTTAACTGCTGCGTAACTGCTGTCCAAACTTCCCCTACGCCATCAAGTACGTCTAGCATGTTAGCAACCACGGCATACTTAACCTCGGCATTTGGATTATCAATAGGCTTACTGAAACCGGCTTTTTTCCAACAGTTGACGATCGTCTCAACTGTAATTTGTCCCCAAACCGATGCAGACATTTGAATCGCGTTGAGAAGGTTGATTTCGTCTGGTTTTCGACGCAACGTTAAGTTGAGCAAGATTCTCTCGGCGAGACGCTTCTTGTACTTTACTTTAAAGGCATAAATAATGCCTTGATCTAATGGTTGCAGGACGGCAGTACAGTTTGGTGGCAAAAAAAAGGACAGTAACAGCTTGCAATCGGACGTTTACGTTGTGAGAACTGACATTATCCATTAAAAGAAGCACCTTCCGTTTAGCACGCTGCATTTTTTCATCAAACTCAATCAGGCATTCTCGGAAAAGCACTTGAGTCATCCATGCCTTAGTGTTGCTTCGGTAGCGTACTGGTAGCCGATTGATACCTTTAAAACAACGTGGCTTTGCAGCTTTACCAATGACAAAAAGTTCACATTTGTCCGAGCCATCCATGTTCGTGGTTAGTAAAAGTGTCACGCGCACGTTGCTAAGCTTGCCACCGAAGCATTCCCCTTTTTTGAAATTGAAACTACAGTTGGGTAACACTTTAAAAAATAAACCTGTTTCATTACAGTTGTAGATGTCTCGTGGCTCATATTCTTCTATTATTTCGCCGAGATTGGCAGTTAGCCACGAACTCACTACTTCTTTATCCACGCTGGCAGATTCGCCACAAACTTTACGGCACGTAATTTCATGTCGAACTTTAAATGTCGACAACCACCCATTGCTGGCTTCAAAGTTTTCGACGTCCATTTTTACTGCAAACTGCTTCGCTTTCATTTTTAACATTTCACCAGAAGTAGGGACGTTTTGATTTCGCGTTTCACGAAACCATTTCAGCAGCGCTGCTTCCACATCACTTTGAGCCGCAGTTCTCAGTCGTTTTCGGCCTGTAGCAATGTTTGCATTTTTGTAGGCATTCAATAGTTCTTCCCGTTTTTTCTGTGTCGTTGATAACGAATTATGGGGAATCCCATAATCTCTTGCGATGTCGCCCTTCTTCTTCTTCTTCTTTGCATCAACTTCTTGAATTATTTTGATCTTTTGGAGCAAAGATAGCTGCACACATGCTTTTGAAGCTTTCATTTTTATTGTAGCCATGGCAGCACGCTATGTACGATGGCCGTGAATGAATGAAAGAGCGGGAAAGCGAACGCTGCCTGTAGGCTAATGTGACCTTGGTACGGTCGGTACTTCCTCCTTCCCTCAGGTTGGTAGTGGACTCTTCCTCTACTTCTCCATCTGTTCCAGCTGTAGCCTCTCATCAAGCCTCTCGTCTTTACAGCAGAAAAGTCGCAATAGGATGTAAAAATTCCAATTTTTGACGTCGTTTAAAGCGGTTTGTTGTTATACGAGTTGTCGTTATAAACGATTTTTTTTCATATTATGAGGGTTAGGAGTTGGCCGGGAATAAATTTTTTGTCGTATTAAACGAAATGTCTGTATAACAATTGTCGTTGTAATGAGGTTTGACTGTAATGTAAAACCTTGGTGTATAAGATATGCTTAAATTATTGTTAACATCGTATTAACCTTTGCAGCCAATGTTGACAAATGGATAAAGGAAGAAGCAAATGACATTGAAGAACTTGAAAAATCAAAACGAGCAGAAACATCACAAAGAGATGTAAGTTGCAAACTGGAAACTGGCCTCGTTGCATTGTTGATTGTGAAGATGTGTGCAATTCGTTAACATAATTTTTTTTAAACATTTCGATATGTCTCATTACAAATGATAAGGCAATCAAACCTCGGCTGTCTGACTCAGTAGAAGTTTCTTACTACCTGCAAATACTTACCTTCAGTAATTATGCTAAAATCACTATTTTACGCTTCGCTGCTAATTTTTAAAATAAAAATCCCAATTTTTATGTTTCCCTTTAAACTTCTCGCCACTCCCGCCTGGCGCGCTACCTCTCCTTTCCAAGGTCAGCGCCATCTTCTCTGATCCCATCATCGCTTTTTGAGCACAGTCACGGTGGATGGACTTGCGTTGCTTCGCTCCATTTTTTCTTTTGTGTTGAGTTTTTAATTGGGACCATGCAACGGCCTTTGATCATGTTGATGATCACTTATGCCAAGGTCCACGAGTCTTACGTCGAAGACTGCAGGAAACTCCAGGGAATATCATGTGTTGTTGTTTGGGAAAATGTAGATGTTTCATTTGGGGGTTCTGCGAGTAAAGCTGGTCTTAGTAAACCGTCATGAAGTTACATCGGGGAACCCGTGGAATTAACTCAACCGGAGGTAATGAGAGGTCGGCAATTGCGTTCGATAATTCGGTGAGTACTGTTTCTATATCGTACTGACGATCTTTTACGGCCATGTTACGTGCGTTGTCATTATGGCACACGTCGGATTGAACAAAGGGTAATGGCCTACGGGGGCATTCCCGGGTTCGTTCGGAGCCTGCAATACGCGGCCGCGATTAGGCCTAACCGCATTATGGAAATCTAGTGAGCAGTCAATCGTGTGGAGACGGGATTCACGACTGATTAAAGTTAAAACTTTATTAATTAGATTTTGTTTGGGCTTCGTTGTTAATTGCCTTACTTCCTTGTAGGGAATTGTTTTTACTTAACTGTTAAAGATCGTGAAAGGCAGGTTGACACTACGGCACCCCGTCACACTGCCACTTTTACACCGGTTGGTTAAACATACTCGGTCTATTAAATAATCTTGTTTCTTTAAAGCAGTGTTGAGTTTACCTTTCCCCTTTTGTTTTTAGACCGTAAAGCTCTAAGCCTTCCATGGGGTTAGTGATGTTCGAGGTAAATAGTGCGTCATCCTGCTTGTTAATATGAATTTGAATTTAAAAGAAAATTCAACAGAAAGCCTGCTGGCTTATGGCGTCGAGTATCCCCTACTACCAATTTTTGTACTTGTAGGGTGGTATAAAGGAGGGCAACACAATATCAAGACGTTTTTTTAAGGTGATCACGGAAGGGGCTTTCACAACCTCCGCCGGTAGCTTATTCCACAGGTTGCACACTCTGAAAGCAAATGACTCTTGTCGTAATGATGTCCGGCAGCGTTGTTTCACAACCTTAGCTCCGTGGTTTCTAGTTCTAAGATCATCAGTGACAAAAAGCCAAGATTTTTCAAGTGGATTATTAGAGTTAATAGTCTTATATGCAAAGATAAGGTCTCCGCGAGAACGTCAATAAGCCAGTGTGGGGAGTCTTGAGTCGTCGTAAACGTTCACTGTACGGCAGATTGGATAAACCAATGACCCGCTTTGTTGCACGTCTCTGGAGTCTTTCCACTTTGTCCTTGTCGCGTTCAAGTCTGATCCACCAAGCTTGGTTTGCATATTCGATGATGCTTCTAACAAGACTACAGTACAGTTTAAGGAAGATCTTTGGTTGAAGCTCATCAAATGTATTTCGGACTGCTGCTAGCACAGCGTAGGCCTTGGCTACAACAGATTGGACATGTGTAGAGAAGGAAAGATCACCATCGAGAATGACACCAAGATCTTTCTGTGAAGCCTTGTCTTGTAGTAGTTTATGAGACCCAAGGTCGTAGATAGTGTGAAGACGTTGGTTGCCAGACCTAAGGATACAACACTTATTTTCGTTAAGGTTCATGTTCATGTCCTCCACCCAGTTAATAACATGATGAATGTTGTCTTGGAGGATAGCAGCGGTTTCAGGTGTGTTAGAAGGTGCAAAGAGTTTAGTGTCGTCCATAAAGATGCCGTGGTCGACTGAAATCTTGGAGGAAAGGGATTCGATGAACATGACAAACAACAGTGGACCTAACACACTTCCCTGCGGAATCCCGCTACGTACAGGTAAAGGCTCTGACAGAACTCCCTCGACTGAACATCGCTGATGTCTACCTGACAGAAAGTCACCG